>JAMXBD010005222.1:17500-21934 GCA_024138025.1 Combretum micranthum
TCCCCGGGTAGCCTCCTCTATAAAGGCATTCCAGCTTCAGAGGCAGGTGAGCCGGGTCAGGAAGGAGTTTGACTGCTGGGATGGGATCCAACTCGAAGCACTCCACCACGAAGTTGAGTCTTCGGGTTGGATAGGCAGTAGAGATAGGAACTCCTATCTGTAGGGCGGGCTTTCAAGACAGAGATGCACTACTCCATCTGGAAAGGGCTTTCCCTGGTGGGGAAAGAGAAGAACCCTTATAGGTAGGTATAGGTAGGTAAGGCCAGAAGGGAGTAAAAAATAAATAGAAAAAAGACCTTCCCGGCCGACGGGACTCTACGTCTGGGTCTTATTCCATCTCAAACTCGGATTAGGAAGAGTGCCCTTGAACTAGAGATCAATCATAATAAACAATACAAGAAAAGAAATGGATTCTCCTGCCGGCGAGAAAGTAAAAAAAGGAAAAAAAAAAGGGGGGGAAAGGAGATTAAGGATAGCCACTCCACTCCATAGATAGTGAATAAAGATTCTTGTTTCATTTTCAATTCCTTTCGGGTCGAAGTCGAAAACGCGGGCTGCTGGTGGGGCCGTGCCCCCTCTTCTTCCGCTTTACAACCAGAATAAGGAACCTTAAAATTTACCCTACCTGTCGATTTTAAAATGGGATTTTTTTTAGAGGACCACCAGCTAGCGGATCAGAAAGATTTGTATGGAATGTCCTACTACTGCCTGAGCTTTCCGATCAACTAATCCCCTATTTCAGGGACATCTCTGTGTCTGTGTAAGGTAGGCCCAGGGATCACTGATTAGTCGAATGAGCCCATCCCTATGGCCTATCAATTATTGGTGGACCTTCCCTTGAACCGGTCACGGAGCTCTCCACTGAGTTGTTTAGGTTCTGGAATTCCATCTCTAGTTGGGGGTTTCGGTTCGAAGGTTATAAAATGTGGTGCGGGTTCATCTCTCTCGACCAGTTCAGGTTCAAGGGAAGGGTGATCGAGGGGACCCAGACTTTAGATCTCTTCTCTATGGCGGGAGGTTTATTTCGTATCAAGAGTGTGTTGGGGAGGCCTGGGAAGACGGATTGGATCGAGAGGCGATGCCTATACCTCTTCTTTATCGATAGGATTCCCATCATTTGCAGTCTCCGGCGAAGGAGACAATGGCGAGGCACCAAACATGTTCTATCCTCAACCTCCATCCGTCATTAGTAATCTCAATCCGCTTTTCCTATTCACTAGTACACTGCGCGCTACAACTAGCAGCCCCTTTACTAGTAAGGGAAAAAGCCAGCGCGCTAGCTAGCTACAACTAGGTATAACCCCTACCTCTTTTATGGGATATTTGATTGAAGAAGCCCGCTGAAAAACAGAAGCGCGCTAGCGCGCAACGGCTGAAAAGCCAGCACCTTGTTAGGAGTAGGTTTTGGCTTGCCCCTTTCTTATTCTTTATTATTATTAGTAAGATAGGGTTGGAACCCTATACAAGGTGCTGCTTGCTGCTCGCCCCTATCTCTAAAGGGGCTTATGCACTCCACTCGTTACCACTAAACGACGAAGCCAGGAGCGGAAGGAGGGACTTGAACCCTCAACCTCAGCCTTGGCAAGGCTATGCTCTACCATTAAGCTATTTCCGCCAGCTACGGTAGTGGCGCAGCACTACTGAGCAATTCACGTATCACTTGATACGGACGACTTCTGTTTTTCCGCCAGACCACACTCTTGACCTCCGATCGAGCTACGAGCACGAGTAGGTAGGCGGGGGTAGGGGCTGCCTTTTCAATCAATCTCCGGCCGCTCAGTGCCGATATTGGTGCGAGTTGTAAGGAGTCTTGGTCTCGAGTCGAGCTGGGGCCTCATTTCATTCTCGTAACGGGAGTGAATGCACCGCAAGACCAGACAAGTTACTCCCTCGCCTCGCAGCGGCGGCATCTGTCTTTTAAGTTAAGTCATTTCCTAAGACGGCTCCTCTTATTCTATGATAATCCAAGCAGCAGCTCCACGAGTCCGCTCGGAACCAGTCGATTCCGGAGCCATTCGTTCTCCCCTCTCGGTTGGCCTTTGCCAGCCACTAGAGCAAGTAAGAGAACCTACAGTGAATGAACAACAAGAACTGCAGATTTTTACCGGATTGTACACCTTTGTGTCTGGCTATGTATATGGATGTGCATAAAGAAGGGACGGGACATCTTTCTCTCTTTTTTGGGGGGAAGAGAGAGGGAATAAGCTGCAGCGGCACCTCACGAACTTCTTACTGGGGCAGCACCTATAGGCATTTGCGAGTGTTTGGATGCACGTGTTTTGTTCATATTCCTGCGCAGTTAAGAGAAAAATTGTCCCCAAGGCAACCTCTTGTGTCTTTCTTGGATATGCTCAGTCCGGGTATAGATGCTATGACGTGAAATCCAAGAGACTCGATGTCTCCTTGAATGTTCTCTTTAATGGGGTCGCCTCATATATTTTCCTTAACCTAATTAATCATCCCCGGGCGGTGATGGAGATGTATTGCGGCCTTCTCCTGTTCATCAACTCGAACCTCATTCTTCTGCAGTTGATGTTACGGATCAGCCTCACCTCACTCTTCAGGCCAGCAGCTTTGCTCAGCATTTTCTGCCGATTGTCAGCCTGTTCAGCTGAACTCAGAGGATTCCAGTCACCCGGCCCGGCACAGCATGTTTATTTTCGGCGGCGATTACAGTCTGTTTCCCAGGCTCAGGCTACTCCAGAAGATCAGCCGTCTAGCCCAGTCGCTTCCTCAGATTCTGGATCCCTCTCTCAGGTTCGTCGATCCTCTCAAGTTTCTTATCTTATCCTGTTGAAGGATTTTTTTCTTATCTTATGAATCGTTTTCCCAAAAAGATCGAGCTTAAGTTCAATCTTCTCATGAACCTGAATCATTTGCTGAAGCCTCCAATCATTCTTGCTGGATACATGCTATACAGGAAGAAATCAATGCCCAGGAAAAAAATAATCAAACTTAGTCTCATTGCCTGCAGGGAAAGACGCCATTGGCTGAAGCAGTTGGCAGATTTATATAGTAATAAGCTTGGTGATCCGGCAAAGGCTGTGTTTCAGCGGGGGTATTATCAGACTCATATACCAATTCTCCTTTGACAATCCGGTCATGAAAAAGAGATAGTCAAGCATGACAGAATCCCCAACTTGCTATTCTTCATCGACTAAGCTCATTCTTTTTATACTAAAAAAGTCTACCGGCTCTAAGACCGACAAGAAATTCCTTTCGTCATTATAGATCATAATCAGAATCAGGTCACGTTAAGGTCCCATTCGCTATCATAATGTCGAACCATTATTCTGTATTAAACACATTCAAATTTCACTTCCTTCTCCGAGGTCTATTTTTTCTATGATTATTCCCTCCCCGAGGCGGTGTCTTCTTTCTCCTTACCCTTAGGCTGTTGTAAATCAAGCATTTCGGCTTTGGTGTACTTCTTTCTTTGAATTCCGTAGCTCTTTCGATCAGCTTCGTAAACTTGGTGATTCCAACCGGGACCAATGCACACCGCATATCAGACTGCAGTCCCCTAACTAAAATGGCGATTCACTTTTCGATTAGAGCAGCTCGCCTTCTTCTTATCCAAAAGGCCCTATCCCTCACTTCAAATGTAGACTCCCGTATTAATATATGAATCATATACAGAAAGTCAGCAGCACACTTATTGGGGCCTTTGACCCTCAAGGTCATCCGGAGCCACTTTAAGGCAGTTTGATTGACCGTAGCAAGGCAATGTTCAGTGGTGGGGCACTAGCGAGAAGCTTCCCTTGGGATTGTTTTCCCAGGAATGAAGTCGCTGGTTCGATAGGACCAGGCAGTTTATTCTTCAGTGAGTCATTTCTGCATACACCTTCTGCTCGGGCTTTCTAGGATCAAACAAAGGCTGGTCAATGAGCAGCATTTCCATCAAACTTTGTGAGGTTCCCCCGGGATCCGGTGTATCCTTATTCAAAGAAGGATTGGACTCCAACTTCTCGTCCAAAGCCTGTGATGAGTGTGTCTAAAAGAAAAGGCTCTTTATTTTGAACTGCTTTAAAGCGCTCACAAGAGGTAGATGATCCCCTTTAAAGAAGAAGGATTTTTTTTGTTCAACGGAGAAAGCCTTCTCCTTCCCGACCATGAATGTCTCTCTGTTGATCGTGACGGGAGGGTTCAGTCAAACAAGAATGAGGAAACTTTGACCTTGATTGAATGTGTTACACCTGACGAAAGAGGTTGGTCATTCTAGAGCGTACAACTATGTAATGAACTAACCTTTGTCGACTTCGAAAGGTGATCCATATATCATAGGCCAGACAATGGATGGTACTTAGTATCTTACTTCTTCGTCAGAGGGAAGAGGTACCAGGAAGCTCTCTCTTCCTTCTCGCAGGGTGGCGTGCTTCCGTCCGAGACTCTAGCCTGCTTGTTGGATGGATGGTGCCTCTTCATCTCTCAGGC
>JAMXBD010005223.1:0-21869 GCA_024138025.1 Combretum micranthum
TGGAAGGCTTGTTTATCTTCTGTTTTTGTGATAGCTTGTAGATCTAGAGTTTTATCAAGCTTAGTTATGTTATGTGAAGATCTAGAAGTCTTAAGGCCTATTACTAAGTTTTTCTATGCTTTCATGTTATATATTGAGTAGATCTTAGATTCAAGTTGAAAGAAAAAGAAAAATTCGTAACTTGTCAATGCCCTATTTTGAAAACCCCTTTCAAGTCTTAAAATGGAAGCTTTTGTTAAGAAAATGGAGGTTTGATGGATGTATATCATCAAGGCTTCATCTTGCAAGAATCAAGTTGATTTTCAAAGTTTATTTTCAAAAACAAAAATTGTATTTTCGGATCAAGACAAAGATCCAAATAAAAACATGTTTTCAACTCACAAATGAGGATTTTATTCAAGAAATGAAGGGTTCTTAGATATAATATGTAATGGTTGTTTTCATGAGTTTTGATGAATTTTCTCAAGAGATATGTCCAAAATAAATTTATGAAAATTCGATCAAGACCAAGACTATTTTTGAACCCATCAATCAACTTTAAAATGAAGATTTAGACAAAAATATAAGAGGCTCTTGATATAGATATCTAAGAATGGATTTTCATAAGTTTGAATGGGTTTTCCTAAGAAGTATTGCATAAATCAAGTGCTTTGTAGAAGACAAAATTTAGGTCTTGTTTTCATTGTAAGTTTCAAAGTGGAAAATTCGTAATTAATGAGAAGACCAATTTGAAAACCTTCTTTTTGATCTCAAAACAAGTATTTTACATTGAAAATGAAATGCTTGATGATACATAAATATAGGAAATATTATTTTCATTGAACTAAGTGAGTTTAGTAAAGGAATTACTCAAAACAAGACAATGAGTTTCAACTTGTAAATGTTGGTTTTATGAATATGGATTCTTAGAAATTCATTTGAACTTTATGTTTGGTATTAGATAAGTGTGTAATCTCTTAATTTGTTTTGGGATCCCCATCGCAAGCTTAGGACTAAAATAAATTGCCTAAGTAGTTAAATGAGTAGATATGGAAATTTTTCACAAAGGCTCAAAATCTGGAATTTTCGTAACCTACTGTACAGTACGTTTCCGACCCTTAAATGACCTTAAATGTTTGAATTAACTTTAGAAATGGATAGCTCTTTCGAAGTAGGTATAAATCGGTATAATTATAAGCTAAATTCCGAGTTAAAATAAGTTAGATATGACCTTTTTAAGTTAAGGATTCAACCTAGACGGAAATTGACGAACTTAGTAAATAAAATTGTTAAGTTAATAATAGAACTTCATAAGAGATGCTCATTGAGGGTATTCTTTGTACCTAGGTGAATTGGAGGACGGGTTACCACTTCCCGAGGACTATTACGACTAGTGGATTTTCACTACATGGACAATGAGTTCATTTCTCAATTAATTATGCTCTTGGATGTGCTTGTAGTAGATGGCATTAGACTTAGAAAAAGATAAAATTGTGTTTGAATGGTGATCTAAACTTGCATGAATGAACGATAAGTATATCGAGGCAAGCTTTGTTGTAATATTCTTGTATGAGCTAGTATAGATTTGGAATGTCTGAAAATTGTATGGTCACCTTTAAAATTATCTAAGTAATAATGTCAAGATTATATGAATAAACTGTACATGCATCTCACGTAGTGAGTCATAATCATTGCGAGTATATCTTTTGGGACAAAGGTGTACTTGGAGGCAGCGGGTCTTTAACGAATGGGGCTAGGGTTGCATGACTTATGGACCACCCCATTCGAATGATGAAACTATGGTTGCATGACTTATGGACCAACATTAAAGATTGTGGTTGGATGTCTTATGACCACCCCACTTAAGATTGGGATTATGGTTGCATGTCTTATGGACCAACTTTGGAATTGTAGTTGCATGTCTTATGAACTACCCCAAACCCCGAATGGAGGGCGTAAATTCATTCACTTATGACTACCGGAAAGTCATATGCCTGCTTGCTCATACGCTTATGCATTCATATGGTTGCTTAATTATAACTTGCTTGTATAGATATTTTAGCTTGGTCGGGCATGTTACTTGAAGAAAATGAATCTCACTAAGCATTAGCTTATACCCCAACAGTTTTTGTTGCAGCGTTCCTATTTTTGGATGTTCCGAGAGGATATTTTGTGCAGGTTTATCACATGGAATTAAAGAGCTTTTGAGGAAGTCGGGACCTAGTGGCTGGACTTCTAGGAAATCTCTTTAATGTAAATTCAGATATATGTAATTGGAGCTAAACAATGTAGACTCCTATTATTTTGGCGGGGTATGCCCCCTTGGCTTTTGTAAAGTTAACTGTTTATCTTAATGTGATTTATATTCTTAATGCTATGTATGCTTTCTTAAGACTACTCGAATCAAAGTGTGATCCTAAAAGTTGTGAAAGTACACCTTACACTCGATATGTAAACTTATGGGATGACAAGGTGGTCATACTTAAGTTTAAGTATTGCGTGTGGTGGACTGTTGCGTTTAGGGTACCCTTTGGGGCGTGACAGAAAGGAATATCAGTAGATCCTGAAAAGATTAAGGCTGTAATGGAATGGAAACAACCAAGGACGGTAACTGAGATTAGAAGTTTTCTTGGATTAGCTGGCTATTACAGGAAGTTTGTGCAAGATTTCTCAAAAAGAGCAAAGCCACTAACTCAGTTGACCCAAAAAAATGAAAGATTCATTTGGAATGAGAAGAGAGAACAAAGTTTCCAAGAGTTAAAGCAACGGCTGGTATCTGCTCCAATTTTAACCTTACCTGATCCGGAAAAGCCATATACCGTCCATAGTGATGCGTCAAGAAATGGCTTAGGATGCGTGCTTATGCAAGAAAGGAAGGTAATTGCTTATGCTTCACGGCAGTTGAGGCCGCATGAACAAAATTACCCGACACATGATCTTGAGTTAGTCGCGGTTGTCTTCGCTCTCGAGCTTTGGAGAGGCACTATCTATATGGACAGCGCGAGATTTATACGACCATAAGAGCCTTAAGTATTTATTTACACAAAAGGAATTGAATATGAGGCAAAGGAGATGGTTGGAGTTGATCAAAGATTATGACCTTGGAATAAACTATTGCCCTGGAAGAGTGAATACGGTAGCAGACGCTTTGAGTCGGAAAAACCATGGAGAAGTTACAGCCATGCTCACAACTCAAAAAGAACTTATAAAGGAATTTGAGGGATTGAGCATCGAATTTGTGAGGCAAAGTGTGGAAATAGAAATTTCCCATTTGGTAATGGAGCCAACTCTGATAGAAAGAATCAAAGAATCTCAGCGATATGATGAAGTCATACAAAAGTTGAAAAGAGAGATACAAGGAGGAAGATATGATGATTTTGAGATAGATGAAAAAGATGTAGTAATGATGAAGGGAAGATTATGTGTACCGAATGATGAGGAGATGAAGAAGGAAATAATGAATGAGGCGCATAACTCAGGATATACCATGCACCCCAGTGGTAACAAGATGTACCAAGACCTTAAAAGTCGCTTTTGGTGGAATGGTATGAAAAAGGACGTAGCTGAATTTGTAATGAAGTGTCCCGCATGTCAACAAGTAAAGATTGAACACCCAAGGCCAGGGGGACTTTTGAAACCATTGACCATACCAGAATGGAAATGGGACCAAATTACCATGGATTTCGTTTGTGGATTGCCCCGAACATCAGCCGGATATGATGCTATATGGGTAATTGTGGATCGACTTACTAAGTCAGCACACTTCATCCCCATCAACATGACCTACTGGATGGAAAAGTTAGCCCGGCTATATGTAAGGGAGATTGTGAGACTGCATGGAGTTCCAGCAGGGATTGTATCGAATCGAGATCCCCGATTCGTGTCAAAATTATGGATGAGCCTTCAGAAGTGTATGGGAACCAAGTTACATTTCAGTACGGTTTACCATCCACAAACTGATGGACAATTAGAGCGAACTATCCAGACCCTGGAAGACATGTTGAGAGTTTGTGTTATGGAATTCAAACGAAGCTGGGAAGCACATCTACCTTTGGTAGAGTTTGTTTACAACAACAGCTATCATTCAACAATTAAGATGCCACCGTATGAAGCTTTGTATGGAAGAAGGTGTAGATTGCCTCTATTTTGGGATGATGCGGAAAAGTTAACAATTGGACCAGATCTCATCTAAGATGCCTCAGATAAAGTCAGGATTATTCAGCAAATGATGAAAGAGGCCCAAGAGAGATAGAAAAGTTGGGCAGATAAAAAACGGCGAATCTTTGAGTTTAGCATTGGTGATCATGTGTATCTAAAAGTGAATCCGATAAAGAGTATTCATCGTGTACGGGCTCGAGGAAAGCTAAGCCCAAGGTATATCGGAACTTTCGAAATCTTCGAACGAGTAGGAGATTTGGCTTATCGCTTGGCGTTACCACTAAACCTGTCGGGAGTACATAATGTCTTCCATGTCTTAGTACTAAGAAAGCATATCCCCGACCCTGATTGGATTGTGGAACTTGAACCCGTCAGGCTGAAAGAGAACTTGACATATGAGGAGCACCCAGTTCAAATTCTTGATCAAAAGGTTCAAAAGCTGAGGAGCAAGGAAATCCGATATGTCAAGGTGTTATGGAGGAATCATTCACAAGAAGAGGCTACTTGGGAAGCCGAAGATGAGATCCGAAAGAAATATCCAAATCTCTTTGAAGATTCAGGTACGAATTTCAAGTTATGAATTTCAAGTTTTGAGGAAAAAACTTTCTTTAAGGGGGGTAGGTTGTAAATCCCCAAAATTTTTGGATTCGAATTATAGTTTAAAACTTAATGGAAAGTCAACCGGATTCCCAAAATCAACCAAACCCTAATTTACCGTAACCGTTTAAAATCTAGCATTGCCGTTTTCTCAAGCCCTAGAGAACGAAGTTGGAAAAATTAGCTATAATAGTTCGTAATAGCTATAAGTTTTATAAAAGTATCAGTTTTTCAAAATTCGAGTGTCCTTTGAACCCGATCGGACACGACTCTTGAAAAATATGTCTGGGAGCTCGGAATAGGAAAAATATTTCGAATATAGCATTAGACTCGTAAAAATATAAGATTTCCAAAAATATCAATTTCGTAATTTTTCGGTAGCTAAAAATATCAGATATCGCTTTATACGCGTATTTTGTTACTACCGGCATTAAATTGTCATGTCTACTTTTACATTACACTATTTTCTACTATTCTACACTATTCACCTATCTCTACTTTTTCTTGTAACCTATTCTTACAACCCATACACCTATTTCTTACACATTTTCATTTCCAATACAACTTCACATCTTTCATTTCTTACTTTTAATTAACAAAATAACAAAAAAAAAAATTTTCCCTCTCCCCATGCATAAAGTAGCGCCGGCCCCCCTCCTTTAATGCCTCAAATAGTTTTATTTTTCAATTATTTAATTAACACAAATTATCTCCCACATTTTCCTATAAATACCCCCTCATACCTTCACTTCTTTCACACCACTTCTTCTCTAAAGTTACTATACCAAAATCTCTCTCAAATTCTCTCAAAAAGAAATCCTCTCCAAGAAGTCTTCCAAGAAGCTTTCTTTAGTTTCTTTTAGGTAAACTTTCTTCAAGAAAATCCTTCAAGCTTTCTTTATGTTCATCTACTTAGTATGAACTTAATGTGTGTTTTCTAAAACCATGAAGGTTAGGAAAGCAACAATAGGTTCATACTTTGTTTTTGTTCATAATCACAAAATCCTTTATGTTTCTTTTATGTTCATTACTATCTAAGTATCCATATAGATATATATATATATATATTATTTAGAGCATATAAGCTCATTATCTTGCAATTTATTTATCTTTCATGCAATTTATTTACTTTATTGCAATTTATTTATTTCAAGTTGTTTTTAAGACTAGTCATTCTAGTCTTAGACTTGTCATCATCAAGTCAAAACAATTTATTTTTCTTTTCTTTTCGGGACTAGTCTTTTCTTAGTCCCGAGGTACCTTGAAAGCTAAGGTCCCAATACTTGATTTACTTTCTTATTTGCTTAATCTTTCAAGTTATTATGTTCCTTTATATTTCTAAAATTTATGATTCATATTTATGCATGACATAATGTTTTTGTCTCAATAAAAATAAATGGGGAAGTGTTATCATAAACTAAAGGTTCTTATTAAATAAAAATAGGAAATAGATTTTCTAAAAACTCATGAACATGCTTGGAAATGGTTTTTCTTACATAGACAAAAGGTTTTATGAAAAGTTATCTTTCATCAAGAAATAGAAATTCATTTGGAATCATTACAAGAAACAAAAATGTCATTTATTACTTTTTGAATCCAAGTTTAGAAAATAAAACCACACTTTAGGAAATTAAAGCAATTACAAGAGATTAAATTTAGAAAAAGAATATTCATCTCCGATAACTCAGGATCTTTCAGAAGTAAAATGACTATTTCAATAGAATCTCAAGTCCCAAGTCTTTTAAAACCGTACTTTTTATAAGATGAGACAACTTCATTTACTTCATCCATTTGTTATGAGTCATTACATATATGTATACATCTTTCAAAAAGTTTATAAAGTACTTGAAATATTTTCATTTGAGCTTTGCTGACAAGAAGGAAAACAAGTTTTTGCAAATCCGTGGCAAATCTGGTCTATGTTTTTTCGGAACCCAAATGACCTAGTTTTACAAAAATAAGATTAGAAATGCGTAGATCTTTTCGAGTAGGTAGAAAACGGTATATTATACACGAAATTCCGAGTTAAAATGAGCACGTTATGGCCATTTTAAGTTGGAATTTCCTCTTATACGATTTTACCGTGATTTTAAGAAAAGTTTAGAATCTCCAAGAATAGAAGTTCATGAAATACTCATTTAGGGTATTCTTCTTGATTAGATAATCTCGAGGAGGATTGTTCGTATCCTGAAGATTACTACGATTAAGTGGAAATCCCGAACGACTCATCCATCTCAAGAAAGGTGTCATCATGGCTGAGTGAGTTTATTCCTCGTTATTTTTCTCATACTCTTGATTGTGCTTGTAAAATTAGTTGCACTAGAATTTAGGAAAAATCAAAAGGAAGTGTATGATAATATGTTGAAAGAATACTAAGTATATCGAAACTCGATTGTTTGTAATAAAGTTGTATGTGCATTAATATCTTGAAGTGTTTGAAATTGGTTGATCACTTGAAAGAAGTTAAATGTAACTACTAGACTTTAATTAAGAAATTATTCGTGCACTTCATATGTTGAGTCACATTTTATTCACTACTATACAATTGGTGGGACAAGTGTATAATAGTGGTGGTAGTAGAACTGGTATATCATGTAAGTGGCGAGTAGGAGCCGGTAAAACTATAAAATTGGTGGCTAGTAAGTGTAAACCCCGGGAATCTCAGTAGTTAAGAAAACCCCAGGAGTTGAAAAGCGAAACCCTAATCCGGTTCGGTTTGAGTCTAGTGAGAGGAGCTTAAGAACCCTAAATCCGGCTTTCCTTCGGTTTCATAATAAAAGAAGTTTTATAAAGTAAATGAAGTTGAATTATGTTCTAAAGTACATTTTACCTTTGAAAGTTTTAAATTCCGGAATTTTTCAATTCCGGGCCTTCTCGAGCTCAATTACGGAAAAGCGTGCCCCAGACCATGAACTTAGAAAAATGTTCCGGAATATTCATTAGGACCGTAATTTTACAAGGATTCCAAAAATATCAATTTTATAATTTTTCGGGCTATAAAAATTATAGTTATAGCTTTTCCCGTGTTTTCGTTACAACCGGTAAAGTAGTTGTCTTATCTACTATTCACAAGTACAACCTACACTACACACTACCCATACCCTATTCTTACATCCTTATAACTACTCATTTCAATTTTCTTTATCCAAGAATTTTTGTCTCTTATGTAATTATCACATTTATTACATTTTAAGTATCTAAATTACAAAATATCAAAATTCAAAACACACACACGCCCCTAATGGCCGGCGACCACCCCCCCTCTCCCCCCCCCCCCCCCCCCCCAACCACCTAATTTCCCTCTCATTTGTTTTATTTACTTAATTTTATTCATCTAAAACCCTAATGCATGTAATATATAAACTAAATGTTCACTCTCTCTCTTCATTTCACTTGTCTAAAGAGAAAAACCTCTCTTCCTCTCCCCCCTTTAGATGCCGTGAGTCCCCCTCCTCTTCCTCTCACATTTTCAACTCAAATGCTCTTCATTTCCACCTTTGATCTCTATTGGTAGGTTGATTTTAAGCCTTGTTCCTCCCAAATCTTGTAATGGCAAGATCATTCTTGTGTGTTTTCCACCATTAATCCCAATGAGCATGAGCAAGGGACATGAAAACACTACTACAAGAATCTCAAGCCATCATAAGAAGTGGATCTAGTATTTGAATGAGTTTTGTTTGAAATATCATCTTGTTTATGCATGTAAAGTAGGAACATTGCATAAATATTTATGTTCATGCCATGGAACTCATGATTCATGCATCATATTTAGTAGATTAATGTTTAGACATGTATAACTTCATCTACCTTTATGTCCATATGTTTATTTGGATTCTCATGCATTGATGATCATAAAAATGTAGTCTTGTCTATGTATAGATAGGTTAGATGGTAGATCTACATGTGTAGAAGGCAAGAAGATTGAAAAAGAAAAGGTTTTGTTAGAAATGACTTGTTGGAAATTCGGATGGATTTAGAACCCTACCTTAAAGACCACCAAAATCACTTTAAAACACATATTTTTTCATACAAATTGGAAGGTATATGTAATAGATACCCTTAAGGAATGATTTCATAAGTTTAGATGAGTTTAGGCATGATAAAAATGTGAAACAAGTAATGGAGTTAGAATGAAAAAATATTGAGATGGTGATTAGAAGTAAAATTCATAACTTAGGATGGTGCCTACATGAACACTTAGTATCCAAGCTTAGATGGCATGCTGTATGAGTTAAATGAAGCCTCTAGATGATAGATATATTGGAGCTTCAATTTTTGATGCCCTAAACAAGTTTTCTTATAAGGAAAAAGCAAGAAAATGAAAATTCAAAAATTCGGATTTTTACAAAAAGCTTGTTTAAAAACATGTTTACCAAATGAAAAATTGTGGATTTTTATGCATAAATGAAGGCCATGACTAATATGGATGTTGGGAACTCATTTTTATTAGGTGACAAGTAACTTCTAAGGATAAAATCATAAAAACATTAGAGGATGTAAGGTTGATAACAATAACTTTATAAGGGATCATTAAGAATTTCTTAATAATTAGGAATTCAAAGAGTCCATCGTCAAAGATCATCAAAGCCATGCATAATGGAGTTTATTACATGATATTCATGTTAGGAATTCATTCATAACCATTTGTGCATGAATCATCAACTAGGAACATTTCATCAAAAGCAAAACAAATTTTCGGAATTAGAGGATTTACGGAACAGATCTGATCCTACTGTTTCCGTGACCTTAATGTCTTCAAAACTTGAAAATAATATTAGAAATAGATAGATCTTTCGAAGTAGATAGAGGTCGATATAAAATTTGCGAAATTCCGAGTTAAAATGACCAAGTTATGGCCGTTTTAAGTCAGAGCTTCCGCAAATAGCGAGAATTCCAAATTCATCTAGTTTAGATGCATAGCTTGGATTAGTTACATGATGAGAATCTCATTAGGATTATTCTTACTTGGTAGGTGATCCCAAGCAGGATGACACCCTACCTCCCGACTATTACTACTAAAAAGACCGGTGCCCAATGGTCGAGTGAGTTCTACTTCAACTCTCAATTAATGATTGTGATTGTAATGTAGTGGCACTAGTGGTGTAGGCAAAGATAAAAATTGATATGTATGATGGGGTATATGGGAGTTATATATTTGTCTGCTGTTGATGTGTGAAATGGAACTTAAGGAATATCGAAACCGTGTGTTAAGCTATTGATTGATTAGCTAGTATTTTATATTGAATGTTTGCGAATAATAGTTGGCCACCTAAATGAATTGAATTAATGTATATTCGACTTCAATTGTAATTGTACTCATTCATATCACGATGGGGATGGAGCATTAGCATTGGTTGGTTTTTCGTGATCCATAAAACGAATATGTTGGTTAATTGTGATCCCTAAAACGAAATTGTTGGTTAATCGTGATCCATAAAACGAATTATAGTTCAGTTGATCGTGAGCTTAAACGGCATCGTACCACAAGATTCGTTAATCTGCTAACCCGGGATGGAGGGCGTAAGTCCATCCACATGATTTCCGGCTGGTCATATGTTTGTTGAACTCATTTATCTGATGCACACATTTGCATGAATAATCACTTGTTTGAATGAATTGTACTTAATTGTGATATGGAAGTTCTTACTCACTAAGCTAGTTAGCTTACGCCCCCATAGTTTTTACTTATTGCAGCACGAGTTTATCTAGCTTAGACAGAGGCAAGCCACAGCTCAGGTACCGGAGATAGGAGTTTCCCATAGAAGTTTACTTCATTTTTGTATAGACTTCCGTGGGAAACTAAAGGACTCTGGATGATTGTATTGGACTTGATATTATTTTGCGGGGGAATGCCCCTTAGATTTTGTAAAGTGCATTTATGCGTTTTGCCTTATTATCTATGGCTAGTGAATGCCACACTAAACTACTTAACTCCATTGGTTGAGTATTCTATTGTCGTAAAGGGATGCTTTACATCTATACAAGACTCCCGAAGGGCTCGGATAGGGAATTCGAGAGTCTTACATAGTATGTGGCGAGCTGTTACGTTTAGGATACCCTATGGGGCGTGACAGTAAGAGCCTATAATAACTACAAGTTTTTTATGGCGTATAGGAGCCGGTAAGATCTATAAAAGTGTTTTTAAAAGTTGTGGCTGTAATTGGCCTGAATACCCAACCCCGAATGAAGGGCGTAATTCATTCAACATATGATTCCCAGAAAGTCATATGTCTTGTATGCTCACGTGGTTGTTGCATTCCATATATTTGAATAATAAACTTGGTTGATAATGTACTTTGAGTATGAATTTTGAGATTTACTCACTAAGCCTATAAGCTTACACCCCTATAGGTATTTGTATCCTCAGGAACACCTATTTTTGTGCTTAGGACCTCCCCATAACCGTGTAAGTTTTGGTATATTGAAGCTTTTGGAGGAAATCTGCTCGAAGACTTAGATTAGAATTCCTTTGAAATCTTCAATGTAGTATTTTGAATGTTGTAAATACTATCACGATCCTTGGGATTAGCGGGGGTATGCCCCTAAGAAATCATGTAATAAACCTTTGGATATTAATGGTATAATATGTTTTATTTCTGGATTCTTGTATGTTCATTTTTACTTACTTAAACTTTGCTTCCCAAAAGCGTCTCCTATTACCGTGCTAGACGCCTTACATGTAATACTTAGGCTTTCGCATGACTAAGGTAGTCATTCTTGAGCCTTGATATTATATGTGGCGGGCTGCCACGTTTAGGGTACCTTTCGGGGTGTGACACTTTCCAGTTGACTTTTCGGTTTATACCATTGTCAATTTGGAAATTGATATTTTATGTTTATACAACATATCTAATTTGAGAAATTTATTTTAAGGTTGATTTTTTTTATAAGTATTTAATATCTCTCAACGTTTTCGGAATTCTTTGGATTGAGTTTTATTTCCGAAGGTTGATCAATTTTTTTACTTTTTAATAATTTGTTTTTGGGCTCTATTTTACCCGATTTTATAAGTTGGAGTTAAATATAAAAATTGTCGTACGTAGTGGTTTTGGAATTGAAGTATATTGAGTTCCTATTTTATTTTTTTGAGGATTCTTGTTTTTCTCACGATTCAGAAGTTTCTGGATTCGTTATGGATTTGGGACTTATCAAAGCTCGGTTTTAATTCGGAGTGATTTTTAGGGTTTATTTTCGAAGTTCATCTTAGAATTATTTACCTTAAACGTGGCAGTCCGCCGTACATAATACTAAAGCCTAGGAATGACTACCTTAGTCACGCAAAGGCTTCCATATCATGTACAAGGCGTACAT
Organism: Combretum micranthum; assembly: GCA_024138025.1. NCBI lineage: Eukaryota > Viridiplantae > Streptophyta > Magnoliopsida > Myrtales > Combretaceae > Combretum > Combretum micranthum. The sequence goes on from JAMXBD010005223.1 coordinate 12,046, forward strand.
CATAACCAAGGGAATGCATCGGAGTAGCGCAATTTATATTGATAATAAATAAGTAACAAGGCAAAGAGAATACTTATCATAAAACATAAACATATTACATTTATATTCTTAGGGGCATATTCCTCTATTGTCTTCAAATAAATAAACATTACTAATCATATAAGTCATTACATATAAAGAACCTTATAAAATTGTTTCATCTTATGATTCCATTTCCTTCATAGAAGCTTAACATCCTTCCATGACTTCCTTAATGTCATGATCCTCAATTTAAGCCACGGGTATACCTGTTTTAACAAAATCTATAGGTGTATAAGCTACAACTAGCTTAGTGAGATATTCCTTTTCATTCGCACCATATATTCAAACAAGTACATTTAGATTTTCACTCATATGCTATACAAACAATGCAACAATCACATGATTACACAAATATTTATAGTTATCCAGAAACCATATATAGAACGGATTTACCCCTCCGTATCAAAGGTTAGGAATCGGGGTTGAAGGTCCTCGACCTTCTACTGCTAGTCCCTAGGTCCTCACCCGCAGCGTTCGGTTGGCTCGGCTCCGAACCTAGAGTCGCTTTCCCCGAGCGATTTGGATTCTCCAGGAAGGAACATGGCTCGTGGCACACGATCATAGCCAATCCAACTCTACGCGTAGGAGTAGCAGCCTTCTAAAAAAGATGTGACTCGATGGATGCTATGCGTGAGCGTTTTGTTTTTCTTAAGCCAAACCTTATTAAGGTTTATTAGGAGGCGATCTGTAAACCCCGGTATTCTCAGTAGCTAGGAAACCCCGGGAGTTGGAAGCGAAACCCTAATCCGATCCAGGTTGAGTTCAGTGAGAGAAGCCTAGGAACCCTAAATCCGGCTTTCCTTCGGTTTTTCATAATAAAAGAAATTTTATAAAGTAAATGAAGTTGAATTATTGTTTTAAAGTACATTTCAAACCTTTGAAAGTTTTAAATTCGGGAATTTTTCAATTCCGAGCCTTCCCGAGCTCAATTACGGAAAAGCGTGCCCCGACCACGGATTCAGAAAAATGTTCTGGAATATTCATTAGAACCGTAATTTTATAAGGATTCCAAAAATATCAATTTTATAATTTTCCGAGCTATAAAAATTACAGTTATAGCTTTTCCCGTGTTTTCGGAACAACCGGTAAAGTAGATGTCTTGTCTACTATTCACAAGTACAACCTACACTACACACTACCCATACCCTATTCTTACATCCTTACAACTACTCATTTCAATTTTCTTTTCCAAGAAATTTTGTCTCTTAATCAATTATCACATTTATTACATTTTAATTAACTAAATTACAAATATCAAAATTTCAAACACACACACACACTCCCTCTTGAAGTGGCCGCGCCACCCCCCCCCCCCCCCCCCCCCCCCCCCCTTGATTTTTCCCTCATTTGATTTATTTTTACAATTTTTATTCATTAATAAACCCTAATGCCTTCATATATAAACATATTTTTCTCTCTCTCTCTCTCATTTCTTCTTGTTTCAATTTTACAAAAGAGTAAAAATCCTCTCTTTTTCCCCCTTGGTGCCGTGAGCTTTGCCCCTCCCCCTCTCACAACTTCAACTTGTTTTCTTCTCTTTTCCACTTCAAGACTCCTTTGGTATGTTGATTTTAGACCTTGTTCTTCCTAGATCTTGTAATGGCAAGACTATATCTTGTGTGTTTTCTCATTTAACCCCATGATGCTCTTGCTAGGGACATGAAAACACATGAACAAGAATATCAAGCCATCACAAGACATGGATCTAATGTTTAGATGTGTTTATGTTAAGATCTCATCTTGTTCATGCATGTAAAGTAAAGATCTTGCATATATATTGTTGTTCATGCCATGAGATCCATGATTCATGCATTATATTTAGTAGATCTAAGTTTAGACATCCACAACTTCATGTACATGTATGATCATAGAGTTATTTTTATTTCCATGCATTGATGATCATAAAAATGTAGTCTTGATCATGTATAGAGGTGTTAGATAGTGATCTTCATATAGGAAGCAAGAACATTGAAAAAGGAAGGACTTTGTCAAATATGAAATGTTGAAAATTCGGATGAAATGGAAACCCTACTTTAAAGACCACCAAAATCACTTTTGAACTCATATTTCATGAAAAATGAAGGGTATGTGTAGATATCTTGAAAGAATGATTTTCATAAGTTGATGAGTTTAGGCATGATAGGAATGTAAAACAAGTGGTGGAGTTAGAATGAAAAATATTGTATGTTGATCAATAGTTAAATTCGTAATTTAGGTTCATGCCTACAAGAACACTTGTATTAAGTCTAAATTGGATGTTTTATAAGCTAAATGAAGTCCTTAGATAATATATATTGGAGCTTCAATTTTTAATGCATTAGACAAGTTTTTCCTTAAGAAAAATGCAAGAAAATGAAATTTGGAAAATTCGGATTTTTAAAAAGCTTGTTTAAAGACATGTTTACCAAATGAAAAATGGGAATTTTTATGCATGAATGAAGGCCATGATTAATATAGACTTTGAGAACTTATTTTTAGTTAGATAACAAGTGGATTACAAGATTAAAAGTCAAAGAAACCCTAAGGAGTGTAAAGTGGAAGAATAGCTTTTAGAAATAACCTTTATGGAATTTTCTAACACTTAGGAGTTCATAAGAGTTTATTATCACAAAATCATCATGACCATGCATATATTGAGTCCATTACATGGCATTCATGTTAGTAATTCATTCCTATACCATTCATGCATGAATCATCAACTAGGAACATTTCTTATCAAAAGCAAAACAAATTTTCGGAATTGGAGAAATGTGGAACAGATGATCCCACTGTTCCGTGACTTACTATTTTCAAAACTTGAATTTAATATTAGAAATAGATAGATCTTTCGAAGTAGATAGAGATCGATATAAAATTTGCGAAATTCCGAGTTGAAATGACCAAGTTATGGCCGTTTTAAGTCGGAACTTCCGCAAATAGCGAGAAATCCGAATTCATCTAGTTTAGATGTATAGTTTGATTTGTTACATAATGAGAATCTCATTAGGATTATTCTTGCTTGGTAGGTGATCCCGAGCAGGACGACACCCTACCTCCCGACTACTACTATTAGAAAGACCGGCGTCCAATGGCCGAGTGAGTTTTACTTCCACTCTCAATTAATGAATGTGATTGTAATGTAGTGGCACTAGTGGTAGGCAAAGATAAAAAGAAATTGTATATGCATGATGGGGTATATGGGAATTATATATGTTGTCTACTGTTGATATGTGAAATGGAACTTAAGGAATATCGAAACCGGGTGTTAAGCTATTGACTGATTAGCTAGTATCTTATGATGAATGTCTGCGAATACTTGTTGGTCACCTAAAAGAATTGAATAATGAATATTCGACTTCAATTGTAAATTGGATTCATTCATATCACGATGGGGTTGGAGCATTCGCATTGGTTGGTTTTTCGTGATCCATAAAACGAATATGTTGGTTAATCGTGATCCATAAAACGAAATATTGTTAATTGACCGTGAGCTTAAACGGCGTCGTATCGCAGGATTCGTTAATCTGCTAACCCGGGATGGAGGGCGCAAGTCCATCCACATATGATTTCCGGTTGCTCATATGTTTGTTGATCACATCTGTTTGATGCATACACTTGCTTGAATAATCACTTGTTTGAATGATTTGTATTTAATTGTGATTATGGAAGTTATTACTCACTAAGCTAGTTAGCTTACGCCCCCATAGTTTTTATCTGTTGCAGCACGAGTTTATATGGCTTAGGCAGAGGCAAGCTACAGCACAGGTACCGGAGATAGGAGTTTCCCCTAGAAGTTTAATCCATTCTTTTTGTATAGACTTCCGTTGGAAACTAAGGACTCTGGATGACTGTAATGGACTTGTTATTATTTTGCGGGGGAATGCCCCTTAGAATTTGTAAACTAATGATGCGTTTTGATTTATTATCTATGGCTAATGAATGCCACATTAGACTGTTTAACTCCATTTGTTGAAGTATTCTATTGTCGTAAAGGAATGCTTTACATCTACTTAAGACTCCCGAAGGGCTCGGGTAGGGAACTCGAGAGTCTTATTTAGTATGTGGCGGGCTGTTACGTTTAGGATACCCTACGGGCGTGACAGTTTAAGTTGGTATCAGAGCACTAGGTTATAAAGCAAGACAATAGATTAAAAGAAACCGGACTTAGAAATCTAACTAATAGGTTAAATGGAGTTAAAAACGTTTTCTTGCTAAGTCTGATTAGGAGTATTGTATTTGTAGTCTCCTTGGGTGAGACCAGGGAGCGGGCCAGGAACTTTACAAAGAGAAACGATGAGACGATGGTGGAATATAGGTTGAGGTTAAGAGAGTTGTGTGAAGATTTTGCCTTAGCCAGACATCCCCGGACTATAGGGGAAATGTACAAATTGTGGAAGGATGGATTGAGATATACCAGATGGGCTGCGGTGGTGGATCGATTAAGGTATGATCCCATGGGAAGGAGAAGCTGGACAAAATTGGAGACAATTTATACTCTAGAGAGGATCATGGTTGATTATGGGCGTGAGCCCATGACTAGAGAAGCTACATTTATTTTGAAGGGTGGAGGAAACCGAACCCCTCCAGATTTTAGAGTATGGATTCCCATAGGGCCCTTATATGTGTATGCCCATGATAATTTGTATGATCACCCTGACTGGAATTTAGCAGATGCATGGAATCATATCACTTGGCATGCGATTTACTTAGATATTCTCCCACCCCGAGTGATAGCTCCACCTCCAGCTATTGATATAGGCATGCAATTGAATGGGGCCCTGTGATTGGAGAGGATGAGAAGAAGAAGAGGAAGAGGACCCTGAGGAGGATCCTAACTGGGAAGAAAATGTAGTTCCTAGAACCCCTACCCCACCTGCCGAGCCGGAAGCTGAAGTGAATCCGGAACCCAACCCGATTGTATGGGATTTTAATCGGGAGCTGGAGATACCTGATAGTGGTAGGGTGGAACCCGAGTTTGACCCCTTGATGTGGAGGATGTTTATGTAGAAGGTGAAAATCCCCCTGTACTTGATATGGTAGTAGCTGAGCCTGTAGCCCCCGAGCCTATGGAGATAGAAGGCATGGGTGGAGAGCCAGTGAGAGAGAATGAGATAATAGAGACTCAGGTGAGTGAGCCAGAGGTTAGAGGTGAGGAGAACGATGTAAGCCCGAGGGAAGGGCAAGGTACTGAGGAAGAGGAGGAAAGTGAAGACCCGGAACCCTTAGTCCGACCTACTAGGAAACGGAGGATGACTACGAGGGAATACCTTAGTTTGTTCATCCGACGGGACGACGGTGGTTCTACCAGCAGGAGACGACCTCCTAGCCCGACCCCCGATGACTCTAGTGATGAGTAGAGACCGGGATGTTAGCTAACCCATGAAGTCCAAGAGGAGTCCTGATTTTCTTATTTTGTAGTAGGCAATGCGGGATGCCAATTTGCCTTAGGATTTCAGGATAGTTAGTACTTTATTTGTTTCTTTTCCCTGTATTTGTCATGTTTCGGAAATAGGAAAATTGTTAGAATCGGAATTGGAACTTAGCTAGCCAAATTTTGGGAACAAAAATCTTGATGTAATATTTGTATGGCTCGCTAAAGTAATGAAAAGATCGTGTTTATTTCAAAGGAAAGGAGTTGAGAAAAGCATGCATGATAGTCACAATACATAAAGAACATTAACCGCATATAGATTGCATGAGCATTCATTCATTCACATTATTGTTATGAAATGTCAACTTGTTACTCTATGTGTGAATTCTTATATTCTCCTTGTGATTATATGAATTTATGAAACTCTGTTTCCTTCTAAATTGATTTCTGAATTTTCGCAATTTTCAAAACCTTGTTAACAAACCTAGTCCTTTTTGGAATCTGAAACCTCCTAAGAATACTAAAAATTCATTAAATAATGTGTAAACAGACGGAACCGACGAATTCGGAATCGGGAACAAGGGTCTAACTCGAACGAGCCGATCAGCCGGCTATGCCACCACCTAACCCCCAAGGGGCTGCACCCCAAAATCAACAGGGTGATGTGCTAAATGCGATTGGACAATTGGCCAATCTTCTGAACACCTTCATTCAAAATCAGAATCCAGTTCAGAACCCCACCCTGGGCAAAGTGCTCGGGATTCGGCCCCACATCCCCCACCCGCAGATCATCGGGAAATGACTGCAGAGGCACCGCTCCACAAGAGGAGCATTCCTATAATGTGCCACCGCCACCCCCGCCATACAGGAGACCCCACCGAAGCTCCTTACCGGACTTTATTAAGAGCAACCGGTATTTTGATGGGGCATTCGGCAAACCGGATGAAGCCGAGGACTGGTTGGCTCAAGTTGAGCGTTCTTTTGCTGCATACGAGATTCCACCTTACCTGCAGTTGGAATATGGAACATATATGCTGAGGTACAATGCGCGGGTCTGGTGGGACTCCAAGAGAAGAAACCTGACTGCCCGGCCACTTGGGAAACCTTTCGCCGGGAATTTCTGAACAATTATTTTCCCTCCAGCTTGAGGGTGAAATATAGTGCTGATTTCCTCCATGTAAAGCAAAAGGGGAGGACAGTAGAGCAATATGAAACCGAGTTCGTTCACTTGCTGCAGTATGCCCCTGAGTCTTTCAGGGATAGTGAAGAATTAAAGAAGCAGGTATTTCTGGGAGGCTTAGATGAGGAACTGCGGATCAAGTTGGAAGAGTTTGGAGTCAGGACATATCCTGAAATGGTAGAGAAGGCCCGGGTGATTGAAGGGGCCAGAAAAAGGAAGTACCAGGAGCCTGAAAAGAGGGTATTTGGAAAGGCCATTCGACGCCTCGAGTTCAGGATTAAAGGAAAGAGGTACAGACCGTACCAAGGATTCAAGGATGAGTCCAGCAGCAAACCGACCCAGTTCAAGGCCAACGTCACATGTTGGAAATGTAAGGGAGCACACGCTCCTAGGCAGTGCCAGTTGCTGAAAAACAAATTATTTCTGTGGCGACGCTGGCCACATGGTCTACACGTGCCCAAAGAAGCTGGCTGTGACTTGCTTTATTTGCAAGGAGAAGGGACATCTAGCCTCTGAATGTTCCCAGCGGAAAAGCGTGGCCGCTCGACCCTATGGAGCTCCAAGTAATACCAACCCTATGAGGTCGGGTAACAAAAGTGGGAGCCGAGCAGCTTCAGCAATGCATGGGATGAGGTTATATAACTTCGAAGGCCAGTGGATGGTCGAGGAAGATGAGGAGGAGGATGTAGAATTGGCAGCTTTGGATCAAAGCGAAGGCGCTGATAGCGGCCTGGTGACAGGTTAGTAACAGAAACCCTCTCTAGCTGAAATTTAAGTTACAAATTTAAATTGTTGCCTGAATGAAATTGAATATGATATGGGAAAGCTGGAAGTAGGAACCCTGTGTAGATAACCTTAAGGATGTTGTAGGGATCAATTGTGATGGATATTTTTGACCTCAGGACACATACGGGTGAATGGCGTGGAAGCTTACGTTTTATTTGACACGGAGCGACTCATTCGTTCGTCACCAATAGTTTGGCTAACCAATTGGGATTACCTATAGCCACAACTACGGTTAGTCTACGGATTAAGACCCCCACAGGAAGTGTTGTATCAACCCGACAATTGGTGAAGGATTGTCCGTTGGAAGTTCATGGACACAACTCCAAAAGTGATTTGATAATGTTGGAGATGAATAAATACGAAGTTATCCTCGGAATGAGTTGGCTAAGCAAGGTAAAAGCGATAGTGGATTGCCAAAAGAAAACAGTGAGTTTCTATGATCAATTGGGAGAAAAAGTAGAATTTGTGGAGAAACCCTAGTTCCGAGAAGGTTTGGTGTAAACTCGTTTGAGCTAATGATGGAGGATGAAGAGATAATACCGATTGAAGGTGTCTTAGATGAAGAGGGAACCCGTGAGGAAAAGGATATACCGGTAGTGAATGAGTATTTGGATGTGTTTCCTGAGATCCTACCGGATTACCACCAAAAAGAGAAATTGATTTTGAGATCGTTTTGGCTCCAAACACCGAACCGATATCCAAAGCACCATACCGGATGGCACCGGCTGAGTTAAAGAGTTAAAGACACAGTTGCAAGAACTTCTGGATCAAAAGTTTATAAGACCGAGTGTATCGCCATGGGGCGCACCCGTTTTGTTTGTAAAGAAGAAGGATGGATCGATGAGATTGTGTATCGACTATCGGGAGTTGAATAAAGTGACTGTCAAGAATCGGTATCCCTTGCCAAGAATTGATGATTTGTTTGATCAATTGCAAGGGGCTTGTGTGTTCTCACGCATTGATTTGCGTTCGGGATATCATCAATTGAGGATTAGGCCTGAGGATGTACCCAAGACGGCTTTTCGTACCCGTTATGGGCACTACGAGTTCCTGGTAATGTCGTTTGGACTGACTAATGCACCAGCTGCATTTATGGATCTGATGAACAGAGTCTATAAGCCACTTTTGGATAAATGTGTGATAGTCTTCATAGACGACATACTCATATATTCGAAGACCAGGGAACAACACGAGGAACATCTTCGTTTAGCATTGCAAACCTTACGGGATAATAAGCTGTACGCCAAGCTGTCCAAGTGTGACTTTTGGTTAGACAGGATATCATTTCTTGGACATGTAGTAACCGGTGATGGGATATCAGTTGACCCCGAAAAGATCAAGGCTGTAGTGGATTGGAAACCACCGCAAACAGTTACCGAAGTAAGGAGTTTCTTGGGATTAGCTGGCTACTATCGCAAGTTTGTGAAGGATTTCTCTAAGATAGCCAAGCCACTGACTCAGTTAACTCAAAAGAATGAGAAATTCGTTTGGACGGACGAGAGGGAACAGAACTTTCAGGAATTGAAGCGACGATTGGTTTCGGCACCGATTCTAGTTTTACCAGACCCAGAAAAGCCCTACACGGTACATAGTGACGCCTCAAGGAATGGTCTTGGATGCGTCCTGATGCAAGAGGGGAAGGTTATTGTGTCACGCCCCATAGGGTACCCTAAATGTAACAGTCCGCCACATGCCATATAAGATTCCCGAATTACCACCTTAGTCTTTCGAGAGTCTCATATAGATGTAAGGCATACCTTTGCACAATAGAGTACAAGTCCGAATGGAGATAAAAGCTTAATTTGGCATGCATAGGCAATAGGATATAATTCATGAAACATAATAAATATTACAAATTCTAAGGGGCATTCCCCCGCAAAATAATATTTAACGGTCCATTACAGTCATCCAAGTCTTAGAAGTTTCTATGGAAGTCTAAAACAAAATTACAACTTCAAGGGAAAACTCCTAGCTTCAGTACCTATTCAGCCGGTCTCGTCGCCAAGCCATAAATGTGTAAGCTGCAAAAGGAATGGACTGTAGGACGTAAGCTAACTAGCTTAGTGAGTGTAATCTCCCACAAAAATATTTATGCCACAGCAATCAAACAAGTATATTAATCAAGTCAAGTATATGCATCAAACACATGAGTTCAACATACATATGACCAACCGAAATCATATGTGGATGGAATTGCGCCCTCCATCCCGGTTAGCAGATTAACGACTAACTGCGGTACTAACAATATCCCGTTTATTGTTCACGGCTAACCTGCAATTATTCGATGTCTTTCATGGTTCACGACTAACCTACGATTATTCGATGTCGTTTATGGTTCACACTAAACCTACGATTATCGATGTCCTTTATGGTCACGACTAACCTACGATTATTCGATGTCGTTTATGGTTCACGACTAACCTACGA
>JAMXBD010005224.1:0-21726 GCA_024138025.1 Combretum micranthum
CCGATCAGATACAGTTTTTGAAAAAAATTGTCCGGGGCTTGGAATAGTAAAAAAATTCCGATATACCATTAACTAGTAAAAATATAAGGTTTTCAAAATATTAGTTTTATAATTTTTGGGTAAGTTAAAAATAACAGATATCGTAATTATATGCGTATTTTCTTACTACTTGGTATTTTATTAGTCATATCTACTTTACATTACACATTCATTACTATTCTACACTATTCTTTTCTCTCTACTTTTTCTTATAACTACTACTTTATAACACCATAACCATAACCTTTACTTTTTACCTTTCCATAACTTTATTTCACATCTACCTTACTTAATATTACAATTATTTAACAAAAATACAAAACAAATCTCTTCTCTCTCTCCTCTATCACATGGTCGGCTCCCTTCCCCCTTCAATCTCTCTCAATTTGTTTTATTTTATCTTTATTTAAATCACACAAAAATTCACTCCTCATTTCCTATAAATACCCCCCTCCTCTTTCACTTTTTTCACACAATTACTACTCACAAATTTCTCTACAAAAACTCTCTCAAATTCTCCTCTCATTACTCTCTCCAAATATCCTCTCAAAATAATCTCAAACTACTTTCTACCTACACAAAACCCATAACCACATAACACTTCAAAAACCTTTTTTAGGTAAACTTTTCTTTATATTTTCTTCTTCTCATATTATGTAACTTTACATGACCATGGTGTGAGTTTCCAGAAACTAAATGTTATGGAAGCTACACTATGTTTATGTATTATTCTTGTTCATGAAAATCCATTTATATTTATATTGTTTTACTTTGTTCATATTATTATTATTATATCTAAGTATTATTATGTATCTATAAATATCCTTTAGAGCATATAAACTCACTTGCAATTATTTATTTCCATGCAAAGTAATCTATTTATTTCTTCCATTGTAATTTATATTTATTTCTGTTGTTTTAAGACTCTCTAGTCTTAGACTTGTCCTCATCAAGTCAAACACAAATTTTTCTTTCTTTGGGACTAGTCTACTTCTTAGTCACGGGAGCTTGAAGAAGCTAAGACTCCCAATACTTGGACTTTATTTAATATTTATGTTAGTTTTGCTTGTTATTATTTCTCATAAATCATGCCATTAGTTTGTTGTCCAAATTTTTCAAAGCTCTAAAAATACTTGATAAAAAGCAGATTTTGTCACTTAGGAATAAGTTTATATGAAATATAAAATCTATGGTTTAACAAAAATAAAAGTTATTCCTTTCCAAGTTATAAGAAAAACTCACTATAATTTTAGAAGCTACTTTGTTTTGAAAAGCTTTTTAAATCATTTTTATATCACTTTGTCTTTTAAAAAGAAAATGATTTTGAATACAAAAATGATTTCTATGAAAACATAATATAAAGGAAACCTTATGAGAAAGGAATGAGAATTTTCAAATTAAGATCTTTTCCAACAAAAGGTTAAAGAAAAATTGTATAGAAAATAAATAGGAAAAGTAGCACTAATGTAGAGCATTTAGAAAAGAAGAAAACTGCTTTTCGAAAAAGGTCATCTAGGAAAAATAATAAGTCAAACATAAGTATTCTTTGAAAACAAAAAGAATCAAAATATTCATTTTAAAGATTTACAAAATGGAATTTCTCATAAACTATTGTAAACCCCTGAAAATTTCATAATTCTAAGAAAATAATCCAAGAGTCAAACACTCGGAATTGAAACCTTAAAAATCGAACCAAGTTAAAACTTAATTCTAAATAAGATCAAAAATGAGATTTCTTAATTTTGAGAAAAGGAAAACCCTCAAAAACAAAATAAGAAAATCCACTATCGGTTGAATCAACATCCGTTACATCAACCAAATCACTTATCCGATTCCTAAAAACACAAATCAAAACGATATATTCAAATAAACGCTCAACAACGAAATGCTAAGGTCTTAAAACCCTCGGTGAATTTTAGAATCAGAAATTTCAATTTTCACCAAAAGTCAAACTGAGTCAACTCATAACCCTAGACTCGGTTAAACGATCCCGAGAACTGAAAACTATTAAATAAACACAAATAAAATAAGATAAACCATAGATATCGAACTAAAAATATAATACGGTAAAAACTCCAAAATTATACTTTGCAAATAACTCAACAAAACCGGAAGTCAAACCGAAACCTTAAAAGTCAACAAAGCATACAAACAAACCTAGTATTTAAGATCCGGCAATCCCGTACTCTTAAACTGATGGTGTATTCGAGTTTTATAATTTATAATCCAATGTTCTATCTCATACTCAATACGAAAGGCAAGTGTACCTATCAATTGTAGTATAGGAATGGCTTATAGGGTTGTATTCCTCGAGGCCCTGACAAGTACTACTACTCGCCCTCTTATTTATTATCTAGCAATCAAATCAAATCAGGTTTAATTAACTACTCAACTAGTTAATTCTACAACTAAGCTATATTGGCTATACAATTTTATCACAATAACATGTAAAACAGGAATTTGACAAAACTACTAACACAATATACAACAGGGTTACTCCATCACATTAACTGACTTAAACTAAATTCATCTATTTGATCACTTATCTGTGGAAGTCTCAATTCATGATCACTATTCTCATAGTAGATCAATTCTAATCCTAATTGTATCCACTAGAATCTTTTCTAAGTTAATAGCCAATTTAGAATTGCATTAGAACTCTTATTATCCTTAAATTCCTTGAAAACATGCAGCAAACTTCCATTAATATCTCTATCAATAGGAGTAATTTTCTAGTGCCTTAGATCTATTCAAAGGAATTGTTTCTCAACCTTTTTCAATGAGATCTGATGTAGGATTATGTCATGCACTACAATTTCCTAACTTTATTGAAGACCCATCACTAGAAATTCGTAATTAAAAGATTAATAACAAATACATATACACTTCATGTTAATAACTTCGTAACACCCTAATTACTACTCACTCATGCTGGGATATGAACATAAACATAGAACAAACATAATGATAACAGAATAAAACATACAACAAGAGTAAGATGTGAAAAGAAATAAAAACCCCTTTGAATTATGATAACGTAGATGTTTGTACACACACGAACACTTGGATCCAATCGTGGGGGAATTGATAAGATCAAATTTTATACAACTTGTTGATGTTTAGAAGAGCTAGAATGGCTATTTGTTTTGATTAAAATTCATGTTTCATGACTAATTTGGACAAAGAAATCAAAACAAGAGACTTTGAATCAAAAATGGGAAAAATTGAAGTAAAGGCCGGCATTTCAACATTCAAAGCTACCGGCGTTCAGACGGCTTACACCCAAGGCCATTACCAACACTGCCAGCTTTGCCGAGCATATGTCTCAACCACACTGTAAGCCGCCTCAAAGCTGCCAGCGTAGAAGATGAAGAAGCCAGCGTACTTGAAGGCCGGCAGCTCATAATTGGAAAGTCACCAGCTTTGAAGGAGTTACAATATACGCCGGCTCCTAAGCCGCCAGTGTTGGGGCAGTGTATGTCGAAGAATTGAAGAGACATGAAGATAACAAAGGATAAAAGGAAATTGAAGCGACAAATCTGTTGGAGTGTCTACGCCGATACTAAAGCCGCTGGCTTTGGAACGACGTTCGTTATAAATCAGCCCAATGCTTCATTTCTGATCACATACGCCGGCTCGATCTTCATCTAAGCTGCTGGCATAGAAGTGGCCTACATATGTAACCGAAGTTAAAGGCTGTCAGTGCACTGCCTGCGCAAAGGAGAAATTGAAGATACGCCGCCTGTAAGCCGCCGGCGTAGGATCCATAACTGCTGGCGTACGAAGTGAAACAGCAAATTTCATTTAATGTCTTGCACGAAATTTTTCCTATAAATAGGGGGTCTTCTCCTCACTTTCTGAGACATCCAAGTAGCTCTGAAATACACTACAATAAATAAATTAGAACTAACATTTCATAGAGATTTTTGAAGAGATATTGAAGTTTTTCAAGAATTTTGCAAGTGAAGCTTTGATATATTGAATTGGTGATATCTGATCTTTTCCTTTTATGCAATTCATATATCTGAATATTTTGATCATAATGAAATCATTTGCAATTTCTTATCTAATTGTTGAATCATCATCCATGAGTAGCTAAATCCTTTTTGTGGGAAGTTGATGAAGCTTTAAACATGCTAAGATGATCTTTGAAACTATGTTATAAGATAGTTAGAATCATGAAATATTCATATTGAATTCTGATTATTCATCATATCTTTGGTGTATAAGAATTCTGATAACTCAAAAGGGAAATTAGGTTCATATGAATTCATAAATTGAGATTAAATTACAATTGCGGAAGCGGCGGAGTTTAATCCAATTTAGAAATTGTCCATAAATATTAATGCAATGTTTTATATTGATTTCTCACTAAGGAATTAGGGGATGTTAATATAAAGTATTAGTCAATTATAGAATCGGAAGGTTTATAATTGTAATTTTGATTCCATAAATAATTTATTTAGCGGAAGCTATTGAATTGTTTTTGTGGTTTAAAAGGTTTTTAACTCTGTTTTTAAATCTTGACAATTTCTTATGAATATCCATGAATCTAATTATCATTATAACATGAATTCAAGTTGATTGGCAATAGTTTAAAGTAGATTATGCTCTTTCCCACATTTTTCTAACATATCACTCTCTTCAAAAGCTCACTGCATTCATAATAGATACTTAATTAGATAATATAGTCTTAATCTAAAAGATCAATTGCCTAGATATTAGTATTAGTTGATAACTGTCTAGTAGTTAATAGATCTCTGTGGGATCGACACTTGACTCATGCTATATTACAAGATAAGGCCCAGTACGCTTGCTGGATAAGATGCTTTGAAAATTTAAATACTCAAGAAATTGTTTTTGTGGTTTAAAAGGTTTTTAACTCTGTTTTTAAATCTTGATAATTTCTTATGAATATCCATGAATATAATTATCATTATAACATGAATTCAAGTTGATTAGCAATAGTTTAATGGATTATGCTCTTTCCCACATTTTTCTAACATATCACTCTCTTCAAAAGCTCACTGCATTCATAGTAGATTCTAATTAGATAATATAGTCTTAATCTAAAAGATCAATTACCTAGATATTAGTATTAGTTGATAATTTTCTAGTAGTTAATAGATCTCTGTGGGATCGACACTTGACTTATGCTATATTACAAGATAGGGCCTAGAACGCTTGCTGGATAAGATGCTTTGAAAATTTAAATACTAAAATAGCACATCATCTCTCTCGAGTTCTTATTGGAATCCCAACTACACTTACGATAATTTCACACAAACTTACGTACAAATTCCTTTCAGATCTAAGAATAGTTCTCTTGATTTCTCAAAAGTATGAAAAACCCCCTCTGTTAATGGGTGTCTTCCTTTTTATATATATTTCCCCTGTGCTTGGTATGTAATAATACAACACTTGGGAAAGGGGGTGTCTTTTTGTCAAAACTGACGTGTCAAGAAAATGAAAGAAAACAACACTTCGAAGTCATTAGATAATTCATCATGGGCGAGCTATGAGGGCTGTATTCTTGCGATGATGATTTTTCTTCCTTTGTATCTTCAACCACGGGCGACCACAGGAGCTGTATTCTTGCTGTGATGATTTTTTCCTCCTCCATAAGAAGTCACACGCGACCAAAGGAGCTGTATTTGCATTGTTCATCAATGAATTAAATTCCTCGCCCGTGATTTCAATTGATCCAATGTTGTTTCAATATTGTTTGAGATGAAATTAAGGCCATCTTGCTACTTTTTGCTCCAGATTGTGTTGTTTTGGTCTAAAGTTTCCTGAAATGAAAATATTATTGAATTAAGTATCAATTCTTAAAATAACAATATAGTTTAATGCTCAAATTTTACTTAATTCTCCATTAAATCCTTAGATAATTTATGTCTATCAAATATCCCCACACTTAAGCCTTGCTTGTCCTCAAGCAAGAAGCTAATAAAAACATTTGAAAAAAAAAAAACATAAGGTAAATATGGTGCTAATTTCTTCAGTGTTGGAATTAAAAGATTTCTTATTGTTTACTCTTAAGTGGTTTATTTCTTATGCTAGAGTTACAAAGCTAATCAAGATAAACTAGTCTTTACGCTCATCATTTAAGTTAGAATTCTAGCACAAAAGTAAACTGTAAACCCCGGTTTTCTTAGTAACCGAGTAGACTTCGTAAATCGGAAATCAAAACCCTAAATAGGATTAGTACAAGCAACCTAGGAACCCTAATTCCGACTTTTCTTCGATTTCTATATAGAAGAACCCCTATAGAATGATTTAATGTGAATTATTGTTTTATAGCATATTTCAAACCGTACAAAGTTTTGATTTCGAAAAATTTTCTATTCCGGGCTTTCCCGAGCTTCATTACGGAAAAGCGAGGCCCAGAACTAGAAATTCAGAAAAATAATCCCGAATATTCGTTAGAACCGGAATTTTATAAGGATTCCAAAAATATATGTTTTATAATTTTTTGGGTTATAAAAATTACAGTTATAGCCTTTTTTCCGTATTTTTCTTACTACCAGTAACGTAGATGTCTTATCTACTATTTATTACTATTCACAAGTACAACCTACTATACACACACCCATACCCTAGTCTTACATCCTTACAACTACTCAATTACATTTTCTTTTCCAAGAAATTTTGTCTCTTAACAAATTATTACATTTAATACAATTTATTACACAAATTTAAATTTCAAATAAAATCAAACACTCCCTCTCTTACACACCTACATGGCCAGCGCATTTTCCCCCCAATTTGCCCCTAATTGTTTTATATTTCTCCTTTTTATAATGGTAAAACAAACCCTAATTTCATCTAATATATATAGTCTTTTATTTCTCTCTCCTTCCCATTTACTTCATGTGCTCTAAAAGCTCTCAAAACTCTCCATTTCTCTCCTCTATGCCGTGATACCCTAGCTCCACCTCACTCACACAACACAAGTTTCAATCTTCTCCATTTCTCATCTATTTCAAGCCTTAGGTGATGATTCCTAAGCCTTACCACCATTTAATCTTGTAATGGCAAGATTATTCATGGTATTTTCACTCAAAGTCCCATGAGCTCTTGCGAGGGACAAAGAAAATGCTACTACATGAATATCAAGCCATCACAAGAGTAGATCTTGTGTTTGATCAAGTTTTTGTTATGGATATTTCATGTTCATGCATGTAGGAGTGGAGTAAAGTAGAGATCTAGCATAAAAATTTCATGTTCATGCTTTAAAACTTCATTTAATACATCATAAGTAGTAGATCTAGCTTTTAGATTGTTATACCATGCTTGATATTCATGATCTTATGGATGATATATATTTTCATGCATTTGTACTCATGAAGGCTTTGTTCTAGATATATAGATGTGGTATTTGGTAGATCTTTAGGTAAATAAAGCAAGGAACTTGTAAAGAACAAGTTTTTGTTTGAAATATTCAAAGACAAATTCGTATGGTTTCAAAGGCCTATTTTGAAAACCCTTTTATCAACTTTAAAACTCATGTTTTATGTGAAAAATGAAGGATATAGGTGATATGTATCATTAAGTAGTGATTTTGATAAGTGGAAATGAGATTTGATGAGATTAATGTATAAAACAAGAAGTGAAATTTAGATGGAAAAATTTTGAGTTAGTAGTCAACATATGAAATTCGTAATTTTGAATGTAGCCCATAAGAACACCTATCATCTAAGCTCAAAATAGAAGTTTTATGTATAAAATGGAGTCCTTAAGTAATAGGTATCTTAAAGTCTTAGTTTTTATGCATTAAACAAGTTTTTCCCAAAAGAATCATTCAAAAATTTAATTTCAAGAAATTCGGATTTTTGGATGAATCCTATTTGAAAACATATTTGCTAAGTGTAAAATGTAAGTTTTTATGTAAAAAATGAAGGCTTGGATAATAGGTATAATGAAGACTCAATCTAAATAAGGATAAATTGATTTTTTTAAGGAAATAACTTCAAAACCAATGAGATAGTCAAAGTTAGGAATCTAGTTTTCTTGAAAGTGTACAACCATGGAGTTACACAAGTAAGAAGTTTCTTAATTTTCCTTTTTATAAATAATATCAAAAGCATGCATGCATCAAGTTCATATCATGTCATTCGTGATAGGAAATCATCAATATTGCATGTGTAGTTGAACTATGTACTAGAAGCATCACAAACATTCACAAAACTATTTTTCGGAATTGACGTTTTCGAACGACCAGAACTGATGCCTCTGTTTCGTGACCTAAATAATTTCAAAACTTGAAAAATATTAGGAATTGATAGATCTTTCGAAGTAGATAGAAATCGATATATTATATGCTCAATTCCAAGTTAAAATGAGTTAGATATGGTCATTTAAAGTTAGGACTTTATCTTATGCGAAAATTGACGAACTTAATAGTTAGAATTGTTAAGTTATTAGAACCTTATAAGAAATACTCATTTTGGGTATTCCTTGTACTTAGGTGATTTGGAGGACGGATTTCCACTCCTCGAGGACTACTACTACGACTAGTGGATTTCTCTCCATAGCTGAGTGAGTTCATTTCTTAAATAGTTGTGCTCATGTATGTGCTTATAATCGTAGTGGTATTAGAATTAGGAAAAGATAAAATTACGATGATTGTGACATAATCTTGGTTGAATGAATGATAAGTATATCAGACAACTTGTTGATAAATCATTGTATGAGCTAGTATTAGACTTGGATTGTCTGAAATTCTTTATGATCGCACTTAATCTGCCTAATTAATATGCCATGATAATAGGAATAAACTGTACATGTATATCATGTAGTAAGTCACATGGCATGAATTACTATACCTTTGTGGGAAGAAGGCATAGTAATTCGGGCAACGAGGGCCGGTAAACTCGGTTTTTTGCGGATGGGCCGGAATTAAAATGTGCGTAGGTGGGCACCTGTATCAACCATAGTAAAAATATTAAAAAGTGGTGGATAGGCACCTGTATCAACCATAATAAGAAGTGAGAAGTATTTAAATGATGGTCGCATGGGCCTGAAACACCTAACCCGAATGGAGGGCGTAAATCCATTCAACATAAGATTTCCGGATGGTCTTATGTATTGTATGCTCATATACTTGTGCATTCATATGATTGCTAATGACTTGTCTGGTTTATATTATTGTTGAGTATTGAATATTTGGAAATTGAATCTCATTAAGCCTGTAGCTTACACCCCGATAGTTTTGTTGTGGTGTTCCTATTTTTGGTTGTCTTGAGAGAACACATTTCACAGGGTTATCTGTTGGATAAAGGAGCTTTTGAAGAAGTCGGGACCTAGCTAGAGGCATAGACTTCTAGGAAAATCTCGTCGGTATAAACCCTAGTAATTGTAAATGTGAATTTAAAATGGACAGACTTCCATTATTATTTTGGCGGGGGTATGCCCCCTTGACTTTTGTAAAGATTTAACTTATTTATCTCATTGTGATTTCTATTCTTAATGCTAATGTATGCCTTCTTTAAACTATTTGATTCAAAGTGTGATCCTAAAAGTTGTGTAAGTACACCTTACACCCAATATATAAACTGATGAGATGACTATGGTTGTCATACTTAAGTTTAAATATCGAGTATGGTGGACTGTCGTGTTTTGGGTACCCTTTGGGGCGTGACATAAACTCATAACCATAAGTAAGAACAAGTAATATTCAGATACTTCTCCTTCTATTGGATCATTTTCACTTTAATCCTTACTCCTAATCTTTAGTTAAATTCCTTAGTAAAAGCATAGACATCAACCTACCCCCTGAATTTCTTTCCTTTCTTCTTCTTCTTCTTCTTCTTTTCCTTCTTTTTTTTTTTCCCTTTAAGAATTGCTGAAATGACATCCTTGGTCAGTCGATCCTAGGCCAGATGACCTTAGGTGACTAGGTTTTAAAGGGACCTCATTGAACCTCAATCACATCAACAATTTCTATTTTATTTAGAAGAGAAGAAGAAATAATAAAAAAAAATCATCAAGTGGTTGGTATCATTTGAACTTTGTACTAATGGAAAATCTAGTTCAGATACTTAAAATTTATTTATTTTAAATATATATAAATGAACTTATAGTCACATGTTACTAAGATGCAAAATTAAAAATTAAATAATGAGTGAGACTATCTTATAATGATTTTACATTGTAACCACAGCCTAGAAACATTACACACTTTAGAGCATCTTAATATAACAATCTTGATTATTCCAACACCTAAAAATTTGAGTTAAAGTCTAAACATGTAGCACCATATTATAACAACTCACTTCAATAGACATCTATCATCTATTTTTAGATGACTCTTCATCTAGCATGTACTCATGCTTCCTTCCCTACACTTATTAGAGACATTGTCCCCAATGTCTCATTATAATCAATATAAACTAAAGGAAACGGAAAAATGAAAATAATGAAGCAAAAATGTAACAAGACTCCCCTGAATTGAGTATCATGAGTGAACCAATATTTCATCTTTGTCATCCTGCAAATTTCATAAGCATGCATCCAGTTCCATCGTAAACCAACTTTCTGCTGTTAAATCATAATAGTCATAGAATGATCAGCACATATTAACTTAGTTTAAATAGTAAAGATAAACAAAACAAAAAGGAACCAGTCAAATTTGAAAATAAGCAGCCTTGAATAAACTTGAAATGCTGTCTGTACTACAATTGCCCTTCCAATTCATCAAATTCCAAAATCTCCGAAAAGAGAAATGGGTGTTCCTTCAACACAACATAAACCACAACAAAAATACTGAGAGTATCTAGTGAAAAGAAAAAAAAATAGACAAATGAAATGAGTTTTAACAACTCATGCAATTAGATTTCCTAAAAATAATGTACTAGGAAATCTTGAAAATTCAAGTCATTTCATCTGCTATTTCTTCTTCATCTGTTAGAGTCACTATTTTCATCTCCTTCTTCGGATCCTGATCCTTCCTCTCTATCACTTGCTTCTTCTTCTTCTTCTTTAGCACCTTATTTAGATCCACTATCCTGCTTTATCCCCTTCTTGTCCTTCGTCCTCCTCACTAGAAGAAAGAATGACTCCTTTAGCCAAGTCTTTCTTATTAAGAGCAGGAAATTGCTCTGTTGGCGGCAGAGGTGGACATAAAGCAAAAGCTTGGTTTGACTCGCCCTCCTCTCTTCGGTCTCGTCTCTCCCCAGGAGGACTACCACACAAACAGGCAGGAATGGCACATCTAAAGTGATTGGCAATATTTTTTTAGTAATTCTATTATGCCATTCTGTTTGGTAATGATAGTGTCTTGGATTTTCTTAAATTCCTCTTGATTCCTTTTAATCTCCTCTTGATTTTTCTCTAGTCGAGCTAGATTTCCAGCAGAGAAATGAGCTGTGTCATAGGGGGGTAATTCCATCCCTGGGGCTTCTATATCAAATCCTTTTTCGGTTACCTTTGGTGTGCTCCATTGACTAAAAGGATCCCGAGGTAGAGGTTTTGGTTTAGGTCCTACATCTGTTGGACCTCTTGTTTTTGGCCATAGCTTTAAATTCTTTAGAATTCTTGTAATCATACCCCCTAGATAAATGGCCTTGTTCTTGGGACCAACTTGATGGCGAAAAGCAGCAGCCACAAGAACTCCAACATTCACTCTATATGAGTGAGTGACACTGTAAAGAGGAGGAATGTCTCGTTCCATAACTGTACTAGGGCTCTCTATCTTTGAATTTAGAGTACGAACTTGTAAATAATGAAAAATCCTGTGGCTTGTCAGCTTGAGAGAGGAAAATTTTGATCTGCTAGCTTCAAAGTGATGTTCTGAAGAAAGAGATGACCATACATCTGAGGTTGTGACCCCTACTAGTAAATCAACAGGTAAAGAGTCAAAATCGGGGTTGTTCATTTCCTCCCTAGTATACAAACCCATTGCTCCCACAAATTTTTTCATGCTAACAGTATGGTATTGGCCAAAAGCAAAAAATGTTATCTCATTTGCCATCCGAGCTGGTCGGATTTGATTCTTTGCTTTGAAAGAGGCTAGGAAGGCTAAGGTAGTCTCCTTGTATCTTCCATGGTAAACAACCTTAGCCATGCTGGATCTTGTAACAGCCTCCTCATAGCTGGTACTAAACCATACTCATCCAACCTTTCCCAATCTAATATAACTAAGATTTGAACAATTTCGCCCTCGCAAATTTCTGATAATTGTTCCTATCCTCTCCTCTCAAACTAGCTGGAATTCGTAGTGAAATTGAACTAGATTCACCTACTTCTTGACCAGTTCTCAATCGCTTTTTTCCCTTTGACTGCTGTGTTGGTTTTTTAAGAGCCATCTATAAAATCAAACACATAATCATTATCTCTAAAATTCCAAGCAATGATCTTTCATTCATAAAAAAAAAAAGGATATCTGAATTGTGTAAACAACAAAGTCTATGATAATCCAAAACTAAATAATGATAGTCAACACTCATACACCTCACAAACAGAAAAACACATTAGCATATTAACTATTGTACAACATGTTCCTTTACTCAGAATTACTCATATATTCATTCAAGCAAGTCGACAAACAAATAGCATGCATTCTACTTCTCCACATAAATGAATAAATGTACGAATGCAATTAGAACTCCCTTGAAACAATATTAACACGATAGCACTGCATCATCACTTTACATTCTATATAGCACATATACCCCAAATCTTAAATAGAGATCAAATTATTGATATTTAGGGCTCATGAGTAAAACTTTCCTATACACATATATGATACTAAGAACAATTTAACCATGTAATATACACAATAGAAACAACAAATATCACAAATAAAATTTGCAAGTAAAATTATGAGAACATAATTGGAGTATAGAAAAGAATGGATACATAGATAGCTATACCAAGAACACGATAGAAAAAAAATTAAGAAAGAAATACATAAATAAGAAAGAGTGATATGAGTGATACCTGTCTTGTTGATGAATGGAAATATGAAGATTAGGGTTACAAATGTTGTAGGAATGTTTGGATGAGTGTGTGGTAAGCGTGTGGTGAAAAATATGGTGTCTGGGAGAAATATGGAGAAATGCAGAAATCTTAATTGGAATGAATGAATGAAGAGAGAGAATGAGATGTATATATTTATAAAGGAGGAGAATGCAAAATCACGGGTGACCAACTTCCAGTGATTTTTGTTTTTTACTTACTTACCTGGAACACCACGGGCGAGCAGTGGTCTGTGATATACCCTATGCGAAACAATTTGGCAACTTAAATTATATGTAATGGGCGAACAGGAGGGCTGTATGGCGGAGTGATTCCCCAGGTGCAATATCACGGGCGACCAAGAACTCTGTATTGCTGCTGTGGTGTCTCATGGAGCCATCCACGGGCGCGCAGAAGGGCTGCATTTCTACTGATTTGTATTCCTAAAGCCATACTCTGCTGATCACGGGCGAACAGGAGTGCTAGATAACTTCTGTGTTTTCGGTTTTGCTCCAAAGGACCTTTCACCGGTGAACAGGGGCACTATATTTCTTCTGTTTTCGCTCCCCTGTATCTCTCCTCTGTTGTCACGGGCGAACGTGGGTGCTATACTTGAATCGCTTTGCTATTGTTCGCCCGTGATAAAGGGCGTGAACCTTGTTTTCAACTTTTTTTTTTAATATTTACATATATATATAAATATATTACAAAAAGAATTATTACAAAAATAGGTGTTCTTCTGAAATGTCCTTTATCCAAAAAATGAATGAAAATAAAAACCTATATAACAATCTATTAAATCACACAAAAACAACAAAAGTCTAAAACTTATCCTAATCAACTAGTATATAATGACAACAATAAAATCACATTCTAATTATAAGTCTGTAATGTAAACATTAAAGTAATTACCTATCAGCCACATATATAAGGGAAACTAAGAACATAACATATTATAAACACTAAAATAAGAGAACCGTTTAAAAACAACAATAATGAAACATGCTAGTTTTTTGTCTCTAGCTTGACATTTAACAATTCTTCACATACAATTCCCCACTTGGAGGAGTTTTAACTCCTCCTTGCCTTCATCCATAATAGCAGTTTCATAATAAATCTTTAACCTTTGACCATTAACCTTAAAAGTACCTTTCTCAGGATGTGTGAGTTCAACAGTTCCGTATGGAAAGATCCTTATCACAGTAAAGGGGCCAGACCATCTAGATCTAAGTTTGCCTAGAAATAATTTTAATCTAGAGTTATACAATAGCACCAAGTCCCCTTCCTTGAACTGTTTAGGGTACCTAATATGAGAGTCATGCAATTTCTTTATTCTTTCCTTGTTTAATCTATTGTTCTCATAGGCTAACAATCTGCACTCCTCCAATTCATTAAGTTGGAATCTCCTATGCTTACCAGCAGCCTCTAAGTCCAAATTTGCAGTCCTAATTGCCCAGTCGGCTTTATGTTCAATTTCTACAGGCAAATGACATGCTTTACCATATACTAACCTATAGGGAGTGGTTCCTAAGGGTGTTTTAAAGGCTGTTAGGTATGCCCACAAGGCATCATCTCACTTTTCAGCCCAATCCTTACGATTATGAGCCACTGTCTTCTCTAATATTCTTTTCAGTTCCCTATTTAAAACTTCAACCTAGCCACTAGATTGGCGATGGTAAGGGGTGGCTAACCTATGATGAACTCCATACCTTCTCAGCACTTTCTCAATTTGATTGTTACAAAAGTGGGTTCCCCTGTCACTAATTAATGCCTTGGGTGCTCCAAACATTGAGAATAGCTTCTTTAAAAACTTGAGCACTACCCGGGCATCATTAGTGTGCAAAGCTTGGGCCTTAACCCACTTTGAAACATAATCTAGTGAAACAAGGATATACCTGTTGCCATAGGAGTTAGGGAATGGTCCCATGAAGTCGATCCCCCAAACATCAAAGACTTCACACTCTAATATGTATTTTTGGGGCATCTCATCCCTTCTTGATATGTTCCCGGTCCTTTGACACCTATCACAGGACAATACAAAAGAGTTAGCATCTCTAAAAATATGAGGCCAGTAAAAACCTACCTTTAAGACTTTGTGTGCTGTCCTATTGGCACTATAATGGCCTCCAGTGGGACCACTATGGCAATGGTACAGAATTAGTTGCCCTTCTTCATGTGATACACAACGCCTAATGACCTGATTTGCACATATCCTAAAGAGATATGGATCTTCCCAAAAATAATATTTTAACTCAAAAAAAGAACATTTTCTTTTGGTAATAATCCAAGTCTTGAGGAAGGACTTTTCCAACCAAATAGTTTGCTATATCAGCAAACCATGGAATTTCTTGATCTTGCCTAACATGTACAGCAAAAAGATTTTCTTCCAGAAACTTATCATTGATCTCATCCTCTTTCAAATCTTCCAAATGTGGGTTATCTAACCTAGAAAGATGATCCGCTGCCAAATTTTCTGCTCCTTTCTTGTCGCGGATCTCTAAGTCGAACTATTGTAATAACAACACCCATCTTATTAGTCTTGGTTTAGCATCAGGTTTGGATAGAAGGTATTTTAAAGTTGAATGGTTAGTATATACCACTACTTTTGATAGGATGAGATATGATCTAAACTTGTCAAAGGCAAATACTATAGCAAGCAATTCTTTTTCTATTGTGGTATAATTCTCTTGTGTGGGAGTAAGAGTTTTGCTTGCATAGTAAATTGGCTAAAAGTGCTTCTCCTTTCTCTAACCTAAAACAGCCCCTATAGCGGAATCACTTGCATCGCACATGAGCTCAAATTGTAAGTTCCAATCTAGAGCTACCATTATAGGGGCACTAATTAACTTCTCCTTCAGAAAATTAAAAGCTTCCATACACTTCTCATCAAAATTGAATGTAATATCTTTCTCTAACAATTTTGTCATTGGTCTTGCAATTTTTGAAAAATCCTTAATAAATCTTTGATAAAAACCTGCATGACCAAGGAAGCTTCTTATTGCCTTGATAGATGTTGGTGGTGGCAACTTGGAAATCACCTCCACTTTTGCTACGTCCACTTCTATTCCTTTCTTTGACACTTTGTGACCTAACACTATTCCTTGTTGTACCATGAAATGGCACTTTTCCCAATTTAATACCAAGTTGGTCTCCTCACATCTCATCAAAACCTTCTTTAAATTTAGCAAACATTTCTCAAATGAATCTCCAAACACTGAAAAGTCATCCATAAACACCTCCATCACATCCTCCACTAGATCCCCAAATATGGCTAACATACACCATTGGAAGGTCGCGGGTGCATTACATAACCCAAAGGCATTCTACGGTAAACAAATGTACCGTAGGGGCAAGTGAATGTTGTCTTTTCCTGATCTTCCAGCACAATAGGAATCTAAAAATATCCTGACATTCCATCCAAAAAACAATAAAAATCATGACCTGCAAGCCTTTCTAACATTTGGTCAATAAAAGGTAATGGAAAATGGTCCTTTCGAGTAGCATCATTGAGCTTCCTATAATCAATACATACCCTCCAACCAGTCATGGTACGCATTGGAATAAGCTCATTTCTTTCGTTGGGCACAACCGTCATGCCTCCTTTTTTTGGAACCACTTGGACCGGACTTACCCATGGACTATCCGAAATGGGTATATGAGTCCTGAATCCAACAATTTAACCACCTCTTTCTTAACTACCTCCTTCATGTTTGGGTTTAACCTTCTTTGAGGTTGCACCACTGTCTTAAATCCATCTTCCATCGAGATCTTATGGGTGCAAAAGGAGCGACTAATTCCCTTTATATCAGAAATCTTCCAAGCAATCGCCTTCTTGTGCTCCTTAAGCACAGAAATTAGTTTCTCCTTCTGGCATATATCAATCTCCGAAGATATAATCATCGGTAACTTAGAGTCGTCTGCCAAAAAGGCATACTCCAAATATGAAGGTAGTTGCTTTAATTCTAATTCAGGGGGTTCTTCTACCGAAGGCTTTAATCTAGCTATATTGCCTCGGTTGATCTCCTCAATCCCAAAATCTTTCTTTTGTTCATCAAAGACTTCTAACTGAGCAATAATCTCTCTTACTTCTTCAACTGCATTGGCCTCACTCCCCTTTGACAAACACAACTCCAAGGGATCCTTACTCAAAGAATCCTCCAAAAAATCAGAAATGGTTAGTTCAAAAGAGTTAATTGCAAAGCAAGTATCATCACCATTCATAGTTTTTTGAAGACATCTGGCATTCGGATGACCATTTCTTCACTTCTAACCCGGAGGACCAATTTGCCATCTTTAACATCGATAACAGCTCCAGCTGTTGCTAAGAATGGTCTTCCTAATATGAGTGGGACTTCTATATCTTCATCCATATCCAGAACTACAAAATCTACAGGAAAAATAAAGTCATGAACTTTAACCAAAACATCTTCCACTACTCCCTTAGGAAATCTCATTGACCTATCAGCAAGTTGTATGCTCATTCTTATGCTCTTTGGTTTGCCCAGATTTAGTCTCTTGAACATGCTATAGGGCATGAGATTTATGCTAGCTCCAAGAACTACTAACGCCCTCTTAACTGGTAAATTTCCTATCAAACAAGGAATAGTAAAACTGCCCAGATCCTTCAGTTTCCTAGGCAATTTGTTCAAAATAACTGCAGAACATTCCCCACCTAAGGTGACAATAGATTGTTCTTCTAACTTTCTTTTTCTAGATAGGAGTTCCTCGAGGAATTTAGCATACTTAGGCATTTGGCCTAAGGCTTCCACTAGTGGAAGGTTGATGTGCAACTGCTTAAAAAGTTCCAAGAACTTCATATAGTGCTCATCATCTTTATCCTTACTCAATCTAGATAGGTAAGGTAATTTTGGCTGAAATTCCCCTGGTTTTCCAGTAGGTAAACTCTTCTCTACCGATTCTTCTTTATCCTTCACTTGTTCCCTACTTTCTAAACCAACATCTTTCTCACTCTCTTGATTCCATGCTAAAACCTGTAATTCCTTACCACTTCTAAGTGTCATGGCCTTCACTTGCTCCTTAGGATTTTGCTCAGTGTTACCTGGTAATGATCCTGGAGTTCTTTCTGACATTAATTTAGCCAGTTGGCCAATTTGTTGTTCTTCTAAGTTATGGATAGATGCCTCTTGATTCCGTTGATGTGCATCAGAACTCTGGATAAACTGTGTCAAAGCATCGTCAACATTAGGCTTCTTCTCAGGTGGTGGCAATGCAAGGCGTTGCTGTGGTGCTTGTAATTGCTGCGGTTGTGGCTTCTGAAATTCGGATGAAAAGTTTGGTCTTTGTGTATTCTGATCTCTCCATGAAAAATTCGGATGATTTCTCTAGCCGGGATTTTAGGTGTTACTATAGGATTATAATTCCCAGCTTCTCTATTTGTTCTATTAATAAAATTCAGATCTTCCATGCTTGAACTTTCCTCAGAAACATAAAAGTCTCCCATTGAACTCACAAAAGAGTCACTTTGAGCAAAAGCTTCCATACTTGCTTTCATGTTACTCATCTGGGTTGTAAGTGATGCTACTTGTGCCTTAAGTTGAGAAACCAACTCGGACTCATACATTGCAGAGACGGGTCGAAGATTGTTCCTTTCACTATGCCAACTAAATGTATTCCTTGCCAATTCTTCAATCAAGTCATAAGCCTTAGGAGCACTTTTCTTCATCAAACTCCCACTAGCTACAGAGTCGATCATCGTTTTCTTCTTATCTCCAAGTGATGTATAAAATATCCTGACCAAGTCATGCATTGAAATCCCATGGTGAGGACACTGTCGAAGAAGTTCCTTAAAACCTTTCCCACGACTCGTAAAGTGATTCTCCTTCATACTGACGGAAAGAAAATATCTCATTTCTTAATTGAATCGTCTTATTGGGTGGGAAGAATTTCTCTAAGAACCTCTAGGCCACTTGATTCCAACGGTTAATGAATGAGGAGGCAATGACTCCATCCAACTTCGTGCCTTGTCCCTAAGTGAAAAAAGGAAACAATAAAAGGCGTATTGATTCATTTGGTGTTCCATTGGCCTTTATAGTAGCACATATTTGCAAGAAATTCTTCAAATGAGCGTGTGGGTCTTCTTAAATCCCTCCACCAAACTGATTTACTTGTACCATTTAAATTAAGGTGGGTTTCAACTCGAAATTGTTTGCATGAATTGGAGGATATTGAATGGATGGAGCAACTCCATCGATTGTGGGCATGAACATGTCCCACATAGGTCTATGAATTTCATTTCCGTCTTCTCTAGCTAGCTCATTTACATTTCCAGCCACTTGATTTGCATTATTCTACCATCTTGATTCGGATTAATTTCTAGTTCTTGAATGTTACCAACCCCTCGTGGGTTTATGTTTTCATTCCCGGTATCCATACTTAATGATGTTGGTATTGCTCTTCTCACTATAGTAGGAGAGTTTTGGAGAATCTCTCTGGTTCTTCTCAATCCTTGATGTAATGTTCGCTCTAGTTTTGGATCCAAATCAACTAGTTTGGTTTTATTGCTATGGGTCATAAACCTATAAACAAGAGAAAAATCAGAGTTTACATGAACAATGGTATAAGAACAGAAAATAGAATTAAAAAGCTAGATTAACAACAATTGGGTTTTTTAATATTGTCAGTCGTAATGTGATTCCCCGGCAATGGCTCCAAAAACTTGATGGTGTATTCGAGTTTTATAATTTATAATCCTATGTGCTATCCTCAGACTCGATCAAAAGGCAAGTGCACCTATCAATTGTAGTATAGGAATGGCTTATAAGGTCGTATTCCTCAGGGCCCTGACAAGTACTACTACTCGCCCTCTTATTTCTTATCTAGCAATCGAATCAAATCAGGTTTAATTAACTACTCAACTAGTTAATTCTACAACTAAGCTATATTGGCTACATAATTTTATCACAATAACATGTAAAACAGGAATTTGACAAACTACTAACACAATATACACAGGGTCACTCCATCACATTAACATGACTTAACTAAATTCATCTATTTGATCACTTATCTGCGGAATTCTCAATTCATGATCACTATTCTCATAATAGATCAATTCTAATCCTAATTGTATCCACTAGAATCTTTTCTAAGTTAATAGCCAATTCAGAATTGCATTAGAACTCTTATTATCCTCAAATTCCTTGAAAACATGCAACAAACTTCCTATTAATATCTCTATCAACAGGAGTAATTTGATATAGTGCCTTAGATCTACTCAAAGGAATTGTTTCTCAACCTTTTCTAATGAGATCTGATGTAGGATTATGTCGTGCACTACAATTTCCTAACTTTATTGAAGACCCATCACTAGAAATTCGTAATTAAAAAGATTAATAACAAATACATATATAATTCATGTTAATATGACTTCGTAACACCCTAATTACTACTCACTCATGCTGGGATATGAACACAAACATAGAACAAACATAATGATAACAAAATAAAACATACAACAAGAGTAAGATAAGAAAAGAAATAAAAACCCCTTTGAATTATGATAACGTAGATGTTTGTACACACACGAACACTTGGATCCAATCATCTATCTCGAGTTCTTCTTGGAATCCCAACTACACTTACGATAATTTCACATAAACTTACGTATAAATTCCTTTTGGATCTAAGGACAGTTCTCTTGATTTCTCAAAAGTATGAAAAATCCCCTCTATTAATGGGTGTCTTCCTTTTTATAAATATTTCCCCTGTGCTCGGTGTGTAATAATACAACACTTGGGAAAGGGGATGTCTTTTTGTCTGAATTGATGTGTTAAGAAAATGAAAGAAACCAACACTTCGAAGTCATCAGATAATTCATCACGGGCGAGCTAAAGGGTTGTATTCTTGCGGTGATGATTTTTCTTCCTTTGTATCTTCAACTACGGGCGACCACAGGAGCTGTATTCTTGCTGTGATGATTTTTTCCTGCTCCATAAGAAGTCACAAGCGACCAAAGGAGCTGTATTTGCACTGTTCATCAATGAATTAAATTCCTCGCCCATGATTTCAATTAATCCAATGTTGTTTCAATATTGTTTGAGATGAAATTAAGGCCTTCTTGCTACTTTTTGCTCCAAATTGTGTTGTTTTGGTCTAAAGTTTCCTGAAATGAGGATATTATTGAATTAAGTATCAATTCTTAAAATAACAATATAGTTTAATGCTCAAATTTTACTTAATTCTCCATTAAATCCTTAGATAATTTATGTCTATCATAAACCCTAAACAACAAAATGAGTAATTGTTGATAATAGTTCGTAATAATATAAGGAAGCTTAAAATATTAGATTCTCAAATTTTAGTGTCGTTCGGATCCAAACGGGATCAGTTTTCAAAAACCGTGCTCCGGTACACCGGATGGCAAAAATATTCCGTTAATACCAATAGACTCGTAAAAATATAAGTTTTCAAAAAAAATCAGTTTTAGAATTTTTCGATAGCTAAAAATTAAATATATCGCATTATTACGCGTATTTTATTACTACCGGTACTTTAATTGTCTAGTTTACTATTCATAGTACTTTTCTACTATTCATCTATCTCTACTTTTCTTACTACCTATTCTTACACCTACATACCCAATTTCTTATAATTTTCTTTTCCCATAAAAATTCTACACCACATATTACTAAACTTCTCTCACACTTTTCTTCTAAAATATATTCTTTATAAATTTCTCTCTCCTTCCTTTTTTCATCTATTTTTTTT
>JAMXBD010005225.1:0-21710 GCA_024138025.1 Combretum micranthum
TAGCCACATCCGTGCATGGCCGAAGCTGCACGGCTTCCACCTTGCTATTAGATCGTGGGTGTTATCATTACCATATTTCCATAAGGCCGGGTAGCCACACTTTTCCTTTGGGAGCACTCGGAGGCTACGTGCCCTTTTCTTTGCGAAGGAAACAGGTTATCATCTTCTTCGGGAAAGCATAGATTAGATGGCCTGCCTCGCCACAGAAGAAGCACTTGCCCCTCAGCTGTGGGCACTGTCTTGGATATAGCTTCCCTTACACTTCCAACAAGTAACGTTGGGCCTGGGTTGGTTAGGCTTCCCACCGTTGTTATCCTTAAACCCATAGTAAGGCTTGTATCTCTTTCCTTTATGGCCTAAGCCGGAGGCGTCAAATTGTCTCTTCCTGAGCACTCTCTTATCCGACTCATAATGTTTCCTCTTCTTAGCCCCTTCAATCAACCAGGCTTTCTCAATTACCTCAAGATAAGTTTGCAAACTTGACTCTCTAACTTCACCCTAAGGTCTTCATCGAGACCCTCCAAAAACACTTGTTTTTGTAGTTCCTCACTGTTTTTGTAAGATTCGGGAGCATACTGCAGTAGGTGATTGAATTCGTCTCATATTGCTCGATTGTTCTGCCTCTCTGTTTAACATGCAGAAAATCTGCACTATATCTTACTCGGAGGCTGGCAGGAAAATAGTTCTCCAGGAACTCTCGCGAAAGGTCTCCCAACTGATAGGGGGTGCCAAACTTCCCTTTTCAATTCCCACCATACTCTGGCATTATATCTCAGCATGTAGGTGCCATTCCAGTCGGAGATATGGTGGAATCTCATAAGCTGTGAAAGAGCACCACTTGCGCTAACCAATCCTCGCTTCGTCGGGCTTTCCAAAACGCCCCATCGAAGTCGGTTGCTTTTGATAAAGTCGGGGAGGGAACTCCTTTGATATCCTCTATGTGGGTGGGGTGGATGGCGAGCATTGTAAGATTGCTCTTCAGGGGGTAAGGGGATTTCTGCTTGCATTCCCTATATGGCGGAGGTGGTGGTAAGGGTGCTGAACCCCTCATACTTGGTTTGGGATTCTGCGGTTGATTTTGATTTTGGTTTTGAATGAATGCGTTAAGCAAGTTTGTCAGCTGTCCAATTGCATTCATCATGGCTGCTTGAGGATTGGGTTGTGCAACCTCAAGTTGGTTGGCTTGGGAATGATTTTGCTGGTTTGCACTACTAGCTTCGTTTGGGAGTGGTTCTTGCTCCCTATTACGGTTTCTTCGGTTTCGGCTGTTACATAATGTCTTAGTGAGTTTTATTTCCTCTTTTAAAGTTTTGCGATTTATATAAAAAAATTTTTGATTAAGGAATTCGTAAAACTTTAGGAATAATTTAAAGAACTATTGAATTTACAAAAGATCCAGGAAAACCATTACATTAAATCGTCAACCAAAAATGCTCTTAGAGTAAAAGAAATCATAACAAGCAAAGGAATTCTAAACCAAGTGATGATATGAATGAAAAGATGTTTATGCAAATAGATGAATGAATGTGATTTACAACTAATGCAAAAGGATAATGCTTGTGAAACTTCTTTCTTGGAATCAACATAATACTTCATTGATTTGATGTGCCATACAAGAGTTGTATTACAAATAAGTTTACAAAATTTGGCAACACAAATCTAACCTTCGATATTAGCCGATAACTTCAATCTAACAACACCTAAAGACATAAGAAAGAAAAGAAAAAGAAAGAACAACATAAACTATGAAGAGAACCTAAGGCAAATTAGCATCCTGCATTGCCTACTAATCAAAAAGTACTATTGGACTCTATGGGACACTCGACTCTACTCCTCCATGGCTCACTCGGAGTCGCCTGGTGTGGGGCTAGGGAGTCGTCCTTGGCTAGTAGAAGAGCCTCCATCATCCCTTCGGATGAACTGGCTTAGATAAGCCCTCACAGTTAACCTCCTCCTCCTAATGGGTCGGGCTAAGGGCTCTTGTTCCTCTTCTTCTCTCTTCTTTTCTTCCTCATCTCCTGATCTCTCACTTGATCTCTTCCTTCCTCATTAACTCTATCATTAAATCCGTTCCTATTGCCAACTTCTATCCCCAATTCTCTTCCAGCTTCATCCCATAATCTGTTCACTCTATCCCAAGCTTTCCTCATCATCTCTTCATCTCCATCTATCCTCTCCAATGGTTCCTGAATTGCCGGTTCAGGGGCTACGGCATCAACCTCGAGGGGACGCTCACCTACCTGGGTAGATGTCCTTCCAAATGGTAGGGTCGAACTCTGGTTCCATTCTTCCACTATCAGGTATGTCTAGATCTTTATCAAAATCCCATACAATTTGTTCTAGTAACTGGTTGGGATGTTCTGGGCTATGGCTGGAGGGGTAGGGGTTCTAGGTATTTCTCTTCTTGCCAATTTGGGTCCTCCTCAGGATCCTCCTCTTCGGAATCCTCCTCTTCATTATCCTCTTCCTCATTATCCCCTTCATTCACATCTTCCCTTTCAACAGCTGGGACATCTATCAATTGCACTCCTTCATCTCTTGCTTGTGAGGCTAGTACTCCCCCTAAAAATGGTATAATGTCAAGATATCTGGCTTGCCATACTATATGGTTTCGGACGTCAGCAAAGTTCCACTCCCTATGGTCAAAGAGATCATCATGGGCATGTACATAAAGGGGTCTAATGTTATTCCATACCCTAAAGTCTGGATGGGTGGGATTTCCTGCATTCTTCAAGATGAAGGTGGCTTCTCTCAGCATTAGTTCATTAGCATACTCCACCATTACTCTTTCTAGGGTATAGATGGTTTCCAGCACAGTCCATCTTCTTCTTCTAACTGGATCATACCTAAGTTGATCTATCACTGATGCCCACCTCGTATATCTAAAACCCTTTTTCCACAAGCCATACATTTCTTTTAAGGTTCTAGATCGTTGTGCTAGTGCAAAATCTTCACACAACACCCTTAATCTCAACCGGTATTCTACCATGGTCTCATTAGTGCTATTGGTGAAATTTCTAGCCCTCTTGCGAGTTTCACCCAAGAAAACCTACATTAAGAAAAACTACTAATTAGCCTAGCTTTAACCCCAAATTAACCTAGTTGCTTAATTCTAGGTTTAGTTTTAAACTCTATTGTCATGCTTAATAACCTAGTGTTCTGATACCAACTTAAACTGTCACGCCCCATAGGGTACCCTATACGTAATAGTCGCCACATGCCATACAGATTCTGAATTCCGCCTTAGTCCTTCGGGGGTCTCATATAGATGTAAGGCGTACCTTTACGACAATAGAATACAAGTCCATAGAGATAAAAGCTTAACTTGGCATTACATTAGCAGTAGGATATAAATCATGAAGCATAATTAAACATTACATTTACTAAGGGGCATTCCCCTACAAAAGAATAATTAGTGGTCTTATACAGTCATCCAAAGTCTTAAAAGTTTCCTATGAAAGTCTAAACAGAATTCAACTTCTAGGGGAAACTCCTAGCTTCTGTACCTGCAAGTTGGGTCACGCTGCCTAAACCATAAATTTGGTAGCTGCAAAAGGAAGAAACTGTAGGGACATAAGCTAATTAGTTTAGTGAGTGAAATCTTCCACAACAACATTCATGTCACAATAGTTCAAACAAGTGATTTATACAGACAAGTGAATGCACCAAACACATGAGAACAACATACATATGACCATCCGGGAATAATATATGGATGGAATTGCGCCCTCTATCCCGTGTTAGCAGATTAATGAATACTACGGTACTAACTTTATGCCGTCTATGGTTCACGGGTAACCTACAATTATTTCGTTTCTGGATCACGATTAACCAACGAATTTAATCTCGTTTGTGGATCACAATTAACCAACCAATGCTAATGCTCCTTCCCATTATGATATGCATATGTCAGAATTTGGCATTAGTCCGAATAGTCGATTAAGTCATTTTATTCAGGCGATCAAACAATTTCTCAAACCATACATCATAACTAACTACACAACCAGAATTTATCACCTGGTTTCGATATTTTATTTTGAGTTCTCATATCATCAACATACAATTTCCCATTATTCCCATCATACATTCAATTCACTTAGCCTACATTCTAGTGCACTAATTTATCAAGCACATACAATAAATGAATTGGAAGAGAAACTCACTCAGCCATGGGTTCGCCGGTTTCTTAATAGTAATAGTCCAGAGGTAAGGATTCGACGTTCGGTTTGCCTAATCACACAAGAAATACCCTAATAAGTGTTCTACCATCTAAGTATACCAAAACTCTAAACAACTTAGTGAAATCGAAATTCGCATCATTTCCGAAGTCCGATTTAAAATGGCCATAACTTGGTCGTTTTAACTCGGAATTTCACAAATTTTATATCGATTTCTATCTACTTCGAAAGAGATTTCTAAATATGAAGTTTAAATCAAGTTTTGAAAATAATTAAGCCTCAGAAATAAAGGATCATTTCTGTCCAGCGGTTATGTTGATTCCGAAAACGTGATTTTCATGAACGCTCTTGATTCCTAAGTGTAAAATGAAAATAAATACCATGGTAATGAATTTCCCTATCATGAATGTCATGATATGAACTCTTATGTGCCTACGTTCCTACGTTCTCATAAATTTTTAGGTTAAAAGAATTTAGATAACCTTTATATTAGGAAACTGTTCCATGCCATTGATTAACTAATAATTTTGCTATACTTGGTCACACTTACTTATTCTAAGGATTTTTCTTAGAAAAACTCTATTTTCATTAAAGAAATTTTGACTCTTATATTAACTATATCCTAAGGCCTTTATTTCTTTAATTAAATCTTCATTTGTAAACTTTTAGGTGAGTCTTATACTAGGGTGGGTCCAAAAATCCGAATTTAGCAAAATTTGTTTTTAAGTTGATTCTCTTAAGAAAAATGCATTTTATACTTAGAACTTTAGGTATTTATTTTAGTTATACCCTAAGGACTTTATTTATTTAAGAAAATACCATTTTTGAGGTTGGAAAACTAGTGTTTTCTAGCCATCTATTCATTATTACGAATTTTGCTTACAAGACTTTCAACTCAAAACTTCTATTAGACTTCATCTCTTATTTTAAATATTTTCTTTGGTGAAAAAACATTTAAACTCATGAAAAATATCATCGAACATCATCTATCACCTATAGGCTTCATTTTTCTTGTAAAACACATGTTTTGAAGTTGATAAAAGGGTTTTTAGACTAGGTTTTCCATGTCATCCGAATTTACACTAGTTCATTTCTTGAAAAGAGTTTTCCTTTTTGGTTTCATTAACTCATCTATCTATAGATCTATATATTAGCAAGATTATTTACTCAAGACAAAAGTATTGATGACCATTAATGTATAAAAACTCAAAATAAAGATGAGATCTTAAATGCCTACATGAATATGAGTGGTACAATCATAGATCTACTATCTTAAGTGCTTAAATAAGTTTTGAAAACATATAAACTACATTTTTATGAAAGATCTTTTGTTCAAAACACTTTTAGATGGATGATCATGAAGCTCATGGCATAAAAGCTTGTTTAAATGCAAGATCTACTTTGTGATGGTTTGGTATTCTTGTTTTAGTATTTCCTTATCCCTAGCAAGAGCTCATGGGGAGCTTGAAGTGGAAATACTCAAGAGTATCCTTGCCATTACAAGGATCTAAGGGTAAAAGAAGCAAATTTCTTTTACTTAAGGTAAAAATAGGAGACAAATGTAAAGAAAAATAAAAGTTTTGTTGTGTGTGTGTGTGGCCATGAAGGTCACGGCAAGGAGGAGTGGGAGAGGAGAGAAAGAGAGCTTTTCACCTTTTGGAAACTTGAAAATGAGAAGAATGAAGAGAGAGAGAGAAAATGTGGTTTATATATAAAGTGAAATTAGGTTAATGAGATAAAATAATTAAAAAAAAATTGCACAATTGGAGGAAATTGGGGGGGGAGGGGCCGGGGGGGGGGGGGGGGGGGGGGGGGCGGGGGGGGGGTGGGGTTGGGGTCCGCCGGCCAATAAGAAGTGAGGGGATTTGATTTTTGTTTGATTTGTTTTGATAGATTTGTACATTAAATGTCATAAATTGTAATTTATTTAGAGACAAATAAGTCTTGGAAAAGAAAATGCAATTGAGTGGTTGTAAGGATATAAGAGTAGGGTATATAAGTGAATGTAGTAGTTTGTACTTATGAATAGTAATAAATAGTAATCAAGACAACTTAATTACTAGTAGTAAGAAAAATATGAATAAAAAGGCTATAACTGTATTTTTCATAAACCAAAAAATTATGAAATTTATATTTTTAAAATCCTTATTTATTTTCGATTCAAATGAGTATTCATGAGTAAATTTTTGGAATTCAAGTTTCGGGGCACGTTTTTCTGTAACGGGTCTCCGGAAGGCCCATAATTGAAATTTTCTCAAAATCTGATCTTTTCTTGGTTTGAAGTATATTCAAGAGCTATATTCAAGATAAAATTTTCTTAATTGGAAACCGAGGAAAAGCCGGATTCAGGGTTCCTAGGTCTCACTCTTATCTTAAGCTATTCCGATTTAGGGTTTTGGTTTCTGGTTTTCGAGTTATCTTGGTTATTAGAAAAACCGGGGTTTACAGCATGAGTTGGTAGACATGTGTGAAAGCCACAGTAGATTGTCGAGAGAAAAAGGTGAACTTTAAGGATATAAATGGAAAGGATCTAAAGTTTAAAGGAGAATATGCTATCGTAAGGAAGTAAGGGTTAAGTTCCCTCAAGTTAATGACAGACAAGGGAGCCATGGAAGGAATCAACTAACAAGTCAATGCCATAGAAGAAGAAAGCGAAGGACCAAATGTGGA
The DNA here is from genome assembly GCA_024138025.1 of Combretum micranthum. Taxonomy (NCBI): domain Eukaryota; kingdom Viridiplantae; phylum Streptophyta; class Magnoliopsida; order Myrtales; family Combretaceae; genus Combretum; species Combretum micranthum. The sequence continues at coordinate 6,849 of JAMXBD010005225.1, forward strand.
GGATATACTTTATAGTTAATGAATTTCCTGATGTTTTTCCTAAGGAATTGCTCGGATTGCCACCAAAGAGGGAGATCATTTTGAAATTAGCTTGATGCAAAATACCAAACCAATATCGAAAGCTCCATACCGCATGGCACCTACAGAGTTGAAGGAGCTCAAGAAGTAACTACAATAACTCTTAGATCAAGGGTTTATTCACCTGAGTGTATCACCACGGGGATCTGTTTTGTTCATTAAGAAAAAGGATGGGTCTATGAGGTTATGTATCTATTACCATGAGTTGAATAAGGTTACAATGAAGAATAAGTACCCAATGCCACAAATTGATGACCTCTTTGACTAGTTGCAACGAGCAAGTGTGTTTTCCTGCATCGACTTAAGATCTGAATATCACTTGTTAAGAGTAAAACTAGAAGACGTACCGAAGACCGCTTTTCGAACTCTTTATGGACATTACGAGTTCTTAGTGATGTCTTTTATTTTAACAAATGTACCTGCCACTTTGATGGACCTAATGAATTGAGTCTATAAGCCTTTGTTGAATAAGTGCGTTGTAGTTTTTATTGACGACATTTTAGTCTACTCAGCTACACGAGAGCAACATGAGGGACACCTTTTTATGGCACTTCAAGCATTAAGGGAATATAATTTATATGCTAAGCTATCAAAGTGCGACTTTCGGTTGGATAAGATATCCTTTGTAGGACACGTTGTTTCAGGAGAAGGCATATTGGTTAACCCTGAAAGGATTAAAGCGGTGATGGAGTGGAAGCAACCGAAGATGGTGACTGAAGTAAGAAGCTATCTTAGTCTAGTTTGCTATTATCAAAAGTTTGTAAAGAATTTCTCAACCATAGCGAAGCCCTAGACACTACTTACTTAAAAGAATGAGAAGTTCATTTGGAGTGATAAAAGAGAAAAGTGTTTTCAAGAGCTTAAGTAAAAACTCGTATCCACACCAATACTTGTTTTGCTTAACCCTGAGAAGCCATATATGGTACATAGTGATGCCTTAACAAATGGATTGGGATGCGTTTTGATGCAAGAAGGAAATGTAATCACTTATGCTTCGCGACAGCTAAGACTACACAAGCAAAACTATTCGACGCATGATTTGGAACTAGTTGCGGTTGTTTTTGTACTCAAGTTATGGAGACATCACTTTTTATGGGTAGAGATGCAAAATATATACAGACCACAAGAGCCTTATGTAATGCCCTAACCTGAAGGCATTACAACCCACCACGTATCCTCTCTTATATAGGACACGCGAAGGCTCTAATATCCACAATGATACATTAATCACCTGTAAACACACATAGGGTGTAATGCTCTAACCTGAAGGCATTACAACCCGTACGTATCCTCTCTTATATAGGACATGCAAAGGCTCAATATCCACAATAATGCATAATTCACCTGTAAAACACATATAGGGTATCTCATAGGATATGAAACTGTTTAAACTAAAAACATATATTCATAAAATTGAACTCCTGGATCAAGCATAAAATCCAAGTCAGCATCACATAGCCAACAAATTCTGTCATGCCCTAGAGGGTGCCTTAAACATGGCAGTCTACCGCACATAATATTAAAGCTAATGAATGATAACCTTAGTCACACAGGATCTTCGATCATGTGCAAGGTGTGCTTCCAAGATAGTAGGAGACTCACAAGGGTATTATGTTTAAGCAAATATATAAAGCATACAAGAACTTATATAGATAAACATGTAATATTCATTGGCATAAACGTCTCTTACAACTTCTTAGGGGCATTCCCCCATTCTAATAGTCTTGTTCAACTAAGCCATCATCAAAATATACATAAATATAACATAAGTCTACTATAAAGATTTTAGGAGTCCATATTCAAAACTAAATACATATGAACTTCCTCCAAAACTCCTAGTGGCTTTGGCTCATACCTGACAAACGGGGCTCCTTGGTGCCAACCACAAGTAATCATACTGTAACAAAAAGTTATAGGAGTATAAGCAAAACTAGCTTAGTGAGATAACTCCCATCTACATAACATTTCCATAAAACACATAAGTATTTAGATAATCATATGAAAATGCATCAATCACATGAGCAACAAAATACACACTGTAAATTTGGATTCGAATTAAAGCTTAAACCCTAATCGGAAGTCAACTGGATTTCTAGATTCAACAAAATCCTAGTTTACCGTAACTGCTTAAGTCCGACATCACTGTTTAAGAAACCCTGAGAAAGTAAGAAAAAGTTTAGTGAGTAGAATAGTCCGTAATTATCCAAGTGATAAGATCATATTTTATACAACTTTTTGATGTTCAAAAGAGCTAGAATGGATACTTGTTTTGATTAAAATTCATGTTTCAAGTCTAAATTGGACAAAGAAATCAAAACAAGAAACTTTGAAGTGAAAAATGGAAATATTCAAAGATATGCCGGCATTTCAGACATCAAAGCCGCCGGCGTTCAGACGGCTTACAAGATTCACTCACTAAAGGCCGTTGCTTACACTACAGCTTTGCAAGATATTGACTCAACCAATTTATACGCCGCCTCAAAGTGCCGGCGTAGAGATGAGAGGCCAGCGTGCACGAAAGGCCAGCAGCTTAGAATTGAAACATCACCAGCGTAAAAGGAGTTACAACATATGTTGGCTACTAAGCTGCCGGCGTAAAGGCAGTGTAGATCACAGATCTGAAGCGACATAAAGACAACACATGCTTAGAGGAAATTGAAGAGACCAAATATGCTGAAGTGTCAAGAGCGGTATCAAAGCCGCGCTTTGCGACAGCTTTCTTATAAATCGGCCTAACCTTTCATCTCTCATCATATACGCGGCTAGATCTATATCTAAGCCGACTTAGAAGCGGCCTACCTTGTAACTGAGTTGAAAGTGCCAATGCACTGCCTGTGCAAGGAAGAAAATGGATTTACGCTGTCTGTAAGCTACCGGCGTAGGATCTGAAATGACAGCGTACGAAGTAAAACTGTAATTTTCATTTAATGTTTTGCACGAAATTTTTCCTATAAATAGGGGTTCTCCTCCCTCCAACAAACATAAACAAGCAGAAGCAAAGTAGAATACTTCAGTATACAAAATAGTCTTAGCATTTTCATAGAGATTTGTGAGAGAATTTGAGCTTTCAAGAATTGTAATTGAAGATTGCGATATTTGAATTGGTGATATCTAATCTCTTTCTTATGCAATTCATTTATCTGAATTTATCTGTTTATAATGTTATCAATTACTATTCTTATTTGATTGTTGAATCAACATCCATGAGTATCTAAACGTTTCTTTGTGGGAAGTGATGAAATCCTAATTTTTGCTAAAATGATTCTTGAATTTATATTATAGGATTGTTAGAATTATGGAATATTTGTGTTAAATCCTAATTATCTATTTTATTTCTGACTGAAATTGAATTGATAAGAATTCTAATGATTTGGAAAAAGAATTAGGATTCATAGGAATTCGTGAATTGAAATTAAACAACAATTGTGGAAACAATTGAGTTTAATATTAATTTAGAAATTGTTCCATGTACTTCATGCAATATTTTATTTTAATTTCTCACTAAGGAATTAGGAGAAGTTAATCTAGGATATTAAACAATTATAGAATTGGAAGATTTATAATTGTGAATTAGATTCCATTGATAATTTGTATAGCGGAAGCTAATAGATTATTTTATGGTTCACTAAAACTTGATAGTTTTAGGTTTTAACAATTTCTTACAAATATCCATAATCCTAATTGTTTATATAATATAAATTCAGCATGATTAGTAAAGATTAGGATGGATTCTGTTCCTTTCCACATTCATCTTATATAACTTCTCACAATCTCATTGCATTTATATTGATAGAATTAGTTAGTTAATTGATAAATTTTGATTGCCTAAATATTAGTATAAGCTAATATCAATCTAGTAATTAATTTAGTCTCTGTGGGAACGATACTTTACTCATTCTATATTACTTGATCAAGACCCAGTACACTTGCTGATAGTATCTGAAATTTTATACACACATTCACATCAGATCACCAAGGAAGCCTAAAAAAATCAGTTTAGTAAAACCAAAACTTGTTTTAAACCTGATCGACACAATTCTTGAAAAACATGTACGAGAGCTCGGAATAGGAAAAATATTCCGAATATAACATTACACTCGTAAAAAAATAACATTTCCAAAAATATCAATTTCGTAATTTTTCGGTAGCTAAAAATATCAGATATCGCATTTATACCCGTATTTTCTTACTACCGGTATTTAATTATCATGTCTACTTTACATTATACTATTTTCTACTATTCTATACTATTCATCTATCTCTACTTTTCTTACAACCTACTCTTGCAACCCATACACCTATTTCTTACACATTTTCATTTCCAATACAATTTCACATCTTTCATTTCTTACTTTTAATTAACAAAATAACAAAAAAATAAATTTCACTCTCTCTCTCACCCCTCAAATTTGCGCTGGCCACCCCCCATTTGTGCCTAATTTGTTTTATTTTTACTTTATTTAATTAACACAATTTATCTCCCATATTTTCCTATAAATATCCCCTTATACTTCCTTCTTTCACACTTCTTCTACACTAAAGTTACTATACTCAAATCTCTCTCAAAATTTCTCCAAGAAAGTTTCTTACAAGAAGTTCTCTTTAGTCTTTCTTCTAGGTAATATGCCTTCAATATTTTCACATGTTCATCTACTTAGTATGAACTTAATATGTGTTTTCTAAAACCATGAAGGTTAAGAAAGTAACAATAGGTTCATACTTTGTTTTTGTTTATAATCTAAATTCCTTTATGTTGCTTTATGTTTATAACTATCTAATATATCTATATAGCTAAATATATTATTTAGAGCATATAAGCTCATCGTCTTGCAATTTATTTACTTTCCTTGTAATTTATTTAATTTCAAATTATTTTTAAGACTAGTCTTTCTAGTTTTAGACTTGTCCTCATCAAGTCAAAACATTTTCTTTTTCTTTTGGGACTAGTCATTTCTTAGTCCTGGGATACTTGAACAAGCTAAGGTTCGAATACTTGATTTATTTTCTTAATTAGTTTATTCTTTCAAGTTTATTATGTTCTTTCATACTTCCATAATTTTATGATTCATATTCATGCATGAACATAATGGTTTTGTCTCAACAAAATAAAATGAGGAAATGTTTTCTTAAAAATAAAGATTCTTTTTCTAAAAATAAAAGTAGGAAGCTAATGTTTTCTAAAAATTAAGAAGTTATCTTAAATAAAACTTAGAGGAGTACATAAGGAATTTTACAAACATACATAACACTAAAAAGACTCTTTAAAAGTAAACAAAGATTTTTCAACTTCACTTTTCTTCAAATGAGAAAAATTCCTTTTCATTAAAGTGATCTCAAGAAATCAAGAAATTATTTTTCTAAATATAGAAGTGTTACTACTTTCAAAAAGTGTTGAAAGCTAAGCTTAGGAAATCATTTCTTAGGAATATAAGGAGATTAAGAAAATAAAATTTAGGAAAAAAAAAAGAAATACTCATTATAAACAACTTAAGATGATTTTAAAAGCAAATGAATATTTCAAGAGTTCTCAAGTTTCAAAATCTTTCAAAACTTTACTTTTTCATAAATTGAGACAACTTTATTTACTTCATACATTTGTTATGAGACATTACATATATGTTTATACCTTTCGAAAAGCTTATACAATATTTGGAAACTATCTCTTCAAATAAGCTTCGGACAAAAGAAGAAAACAAGTTTTTGTAAATTCGTGGCAAATCTGGTCGCTGCCTTTTGGGATCCAAATAACTTAGTTTGATGGAAATATGTTTAGAAATAGATATATCTTTTCGAATAGGTAGAAAACGGTATATTATACACGAAATTCCGAGTTAAAATGAGCAAGTTATGGCCATTTTAAGTTGGAATTTCCTCTTATACAATTTTACCGTGATTTTAAGAAAAGTTTAAGATCTTCAAGACTAGAAACTTCATGAAAGGATTATTTTGGGTATTCCATCTTGTCTAGGTGGAGAAGGATCCGAGATCGTGTTTCCAGAGGATTACTTCGATTAGGATCTACTGACATAGAGTGAGTTATTCCTTTTACTAAGTTACATTTCCTTGTTTTGTGCTTATACTTAGTAGCACTAGCAATTAAGAAAAAGATAAAATGGATAATTATGGTGTGACTTTGTATGATGAATGATTTAATACAATTAAGAATATCGAAAGTTTGCTTGATAAATAAATTGTGATTCTTGTATTGATATGATGAAAATTGTGTTGATCGCCTTTAACTTGAATTAAACATTGTTGGTTAAATTTTTATTGAAATCAATTCATGCATATTATACACATGAGTCACATTTGTTTCGCTACTATTCTTCGTGTGGGGAAACGAGGAAATGGTAGTAGTGATTGGTAGGAGCCGGAAAGTCTACATGGTGGCTAGTAGGAGCCAGAAAGTCTACAGGGCGAGCAGGAGCTGGTAGAATCTGCAATATTGATGGTCGTATGGGCCTGTAACCTCCCAACCCTTGTCATGGAGGGCGTAAAATCCATGCTACACTTGATTTTCGATTAATCATGTGTATCTTATGTGTTCATATGATTGGTGCATTTTCATATGTTTTGATTTAAAATACTTGTATGAATTATGGAAATGTCTTATAGATGGAATTATCTCACTAAGCTAGTTTTGCTTATACCCTTATAGCTTTTTGTTACAGTACGATTACCTTTGGTTGGCCCCAAGGAGTCCCGTTTGCTAGGTACGAGTATAAGCTACTAGGAGTTTTTGGGAGAAGCTTTATGTATTTAAGTTTTGAACATAGGCTTCTAGGAAAATCTCTATTGTAGGCTTATGTTACAGTTGCTATTATTTTAGAAGACTATTAAAGCGGGGGAATGCCCCTAAGATGATGTAAGGATATTATCATGGAAATATTATGTTTGTTTATATAAGTTCTTGCTTGCTTTTATTATCTGCTTAAATGTAATACCCCTATGAGTCTCCTACTATCTTGGAAGCACACCTTGCATGTTATATCGAAGCTCCTGCATGACTAAGGTTGTCATTCATCAGATTTAATATTATATGCGGCGGACTGCTACATTTAGGGTACCCTCTAGGGCGTGACACATACGATTAACCGGAAACCATGTGTAGCATGGATTTTATGCTCTCTATGTCGGGGTTGGGTGGTTACAGGCTCATACGACCATCAATATTTGCAGACTTACCAGCTCCTACTTGCCCTGTAGACTTTCCGGCTCCTATTAGCCACCACTGCAACTCCTGGTTTCCCCACACAAAGAATAATAATGAACATAAATGTGACTCACAAATAATATGCATTAATTATTTTCAATTAGGTTTATTCAATGTCGGGTTTTGGTGATCCAAATCAGTAAGTTTCGTCTTTTTGTGATGAATTTAACAATGTGTGATTAGATGATCTTTAAATGTTCTTGTTGTTATGTAATGTTAGGGTTTCGGTGATATATTCGGAATTTGTGGAGTTTGATAGGAGTAGATGGTGCAGATAGTGGAGATTTCTTTTTAGGTTAGGATTTTTGGAGAATTCATGACTGTTAGGATATATATTCATATATGTTGATGTGTATATATATATATGTTGTAATAGGATATTTGGAGTTTGTGGAATTGTTGTTGGTGTTGATATAGGAGTTGTGGAGTTCGGGTTTGTCTTTGTTGTTGTTGATATCGGATTTGAGGATTTGAATTGTATTCCTGAAATTGAGAAAGGTACGACCAATCCTTGCTTATTGTTTTTTCTTATAAGTTTAGTATTTCTTGATTGATTGTAGGAACAAAATTTCATAATAAACCTAATTATTTTCGATTTAATAATTGTTTGTTTAGTTGTACTTGTTGTTTTTGCTTATAAGTTTAGTATTGCTTGATTGGAAATTCTTAATAAGATCGCAATTCACATAAAACATCTTCATTGAAATAAGAAATTGATAATGGGCACAAGACCCTTACATAAAGGAAATCAAAAGACAGCAATATAACAACAAACAAAAACATAGCAAAGAAAACACATAAAACACCTTTCCACAAAACATGAAATATAGTCTACCCGACCTAACATTCTAGGCCTTTTACAAAATTTTTATTGGATTATGTAGGATATGCTCTGGTCTAACTCTTGACTAATCTTCCTTCCTTCTTTCTTTCCTTCTTTCCTTCTTCATCCTTCTTTCTTTTTTTTGCCAATTTTCACGAGGATGGTGCATCACAGATTTTGGCTTGACGAGCCCCTTTACCACTTGCTTAGAAATTATCATATGTATTGGTTCACCATCATCCTTCTCTTCTTCACTACTTCCTTTGCTCTTTTGGGTAGATTGGCAATTGCATCCTTTCCATACATGCCATTGTTTTTGGAGAACAACACTCGGTTGAGTAAAGACTCTTGTTTCGTAGCAAGTTGTGGGGTTAGTTCCTGAGACACACTTTGAATACTAATGGAGTACTCACTCTGTTCATACACATTCCTCCATAGGCGAGGATCTAAGGTATCATCTTCAGACTCAACATTTATCACTAATGGATTTGAAGGTGCAGTATCAACATCCATCTCGAGGTAGCCTCATGGTTCCTCACTGCCAATTGAGCATGTTGCTCCTCATATAGGCGTATGTTTCCATGTGGATCGCTCTCTTCTTCCATCCACATCTAATCTTCCCATGGTACCATGAAATCATTCTTACTAGGTGCTTCCTCTGAGTCTTCCTTCGAATCTTCTTCGAGGTCTTCTTCTGCTTCTTCCTCTTCCTGCTCCACTTCAGGTTCTCTTTCTTCCACTTCTCCTGATCCAACATCAATTAAGACTTCATCCTCTTCAAGATGAATTCCGATCAAGGTTGGCGGTTGGGTTGACACTTCACCTAGAGGCTTGAGAATGTTCCGGTATACACTATGCCAATAGAAGGCTTCTTCATAGTTAGCTCTACACCAATGACCTTGGTCTTTAAGTTCATTATGAGCATAGATGAATAGTGGCCCAATTTATCTTTAAGTTTAGAAATTAGGAAAAGTTGGTGTTCCTTCCCTTCATAGCACAAAAGTAGCCTCTTCAAACATAAACCGATAGTCGGAAAACAAGGCGATATTCTTAATGGCGTAGATTACTTCTAACTCCGACCAATGCTTTTTCCTTAAAGGACAATACCAGATATTCTTTATGGCTCTTTCTCATTTAGTATTTCTTAGTCCCTTCTTCCTTAAAACAAACATTTCCCTTATCGATTTCGACCTATCTGCTAGGGCAAATTCCTCACATAGAACCCTAAGTCTCAAGTGGTAATTGACAAGGGTTTCATTTGGCCTCTTATGGAATCTTTGTGCCTCCAAGCAGGCTTCTCCTAAGGACATCTATTCACGAAAAGAAAGGGAGTCAACAAACTTATTCTACCCATGCTAAACTATCTAAGTCTTTCTTATTTCCATTATACTAATTTCTTATTAAGTCCATTTCTATCGTTATGATATTAAATTTTTAACCATGCTCTGATACCAACTTAAACTGTCATATGCCAAACAATACCCTAAACTGACAGTTCGCTACACTCAATATTAAACTTAAGTATGACAACCTTAGTCATCCCAAAAGCTTCGATACAGGTGTAAGGCGTACTTTCACAGTCATAGAGGACTAACTTAGAAACAAGCTATTTAAGAAAACATTCATATAGCAATTAAGAATGGAAATCATAATATAAGCATCTTAAATATGGAAATATAAGTGTCTTACAAAATATCAAGAGGGGTACTCTCCTATTAAAGATGAGTCTATCAAAGTCTATTCAAAATAAATATATTAGAGATTACTTAGAAGTCTAAGTCTACAACTAATCTTTGACTTCATCCAAAAACTCCTTCGTCCAAAAGATAATATCTGAAAGAAATATCCCTGAGGCATCAACATAAGTAGGAGTTTTGCAATAATATCTATAAAGGGTTAAACTTTTTAGTGAGAATTAATTCCACAAATAAAGTACTGAATAATCAATTTTCAAACGATTTATTTAATCAGGCATATGAGATGCAATCAAACACGTAAGCAAACAATACATATGATTTTTCGGGAATCATATGTTGAATGGATTTATCCCTCCATTCGAGGTTAGGTGTTCCAAGCAACAAGGCCATAGTTCGCAAATGAAGTTTTTGTAGTTTTTTATATGCTACTAGTCGCCAAATTGTAGTTATTTTGGGTGTCCACCCAACATTTTTATTACGGGCAATCATTTGCCATAGAGTAGAATTTTAGGTTCTACGGGCCTCATTACTACCCTTGTACCACTAAGAGTATAGTAATGAATGCAATGTGACTCACTACATGTCGTGCATAATCATTTTATTTAATTAATCATGGCATAATATTAGATATTTTGATAGTGATCATAGCGTTTGCAGACAAATCATTTCTACACTAAATCATACAATGATTAGTTAACAATTGCTGCCTCGATATAATTAACATAATTTCAATCATATAAGTAAAGCGCATGAGCTATCATGTTTTTTATCTTTCCCTAATTCTAGTGCCACTAATCTACAAGCAAAAGCATAAGGACAAAAATGTAAGAGTTTAAACTCACTTAGCGATGGTAGCAGAAGCTCCTAGTCAAAATAATCCTCTAGGTAGGGAAGCTCGGACTCTACATCACCTAACCAAGAGAAATACCAAAATGAATATTTCTTGGAAGTTCTACTTAAACTTGTAATTCTATTTGACTAAGTTCGTTAAAATCGTGTAGAGTAAAATTTCAATTTAAAAGGCCATAACTTTCTCATTTAACTCAGAATTTTGCATATATATGTATCTTTTTCCACCAACTCGAAAAGATCTATCTATTTCTAAGGTTATTTTATTCATAAAAGGTCATTTGAGTGTCTAAATATGTGGTGTAGAATCAATATGAAAATTCCAGCTTTTAAAATATGATTTTTCTAACTTTGTTTCAACCAAAAATCCCATAGAAATCATATAAATATATAGTTGAAAAATTCTTTTAATACATATGCAACTCAATTATACACATGATTTAATGATGTTGTCTTAACCAATGATTTTTCATAAAACAATATTGTCTTGGTATTTGAAAAAGTGACATTTGACAAAATTATGCTAAGTTGTTTGGAAATAAAACTAAGGATTTTTAAGTCATTAAAATGTGATATAATTTATTTTCCTTAATTCTTAAAAGAAAATCTTTGATTCAAAAACTTTGTCTTTCTAAGTTTTCTCAAATTTTATTCCTCTAAGTTTACTTTACTTGGCGAGTTAATTTTTAACTTATTTTGGAAAGCTTATTTTAGTCTTTGTACTTACTAAAATGTTAATAAGATTTTATAATAGTTTTTAAGAAAATTTCTTATAGGAAAGTATTATGAACCTTAAGGACTTTAATGGTAGTTTGAAAAGAAAATAAAGATTTCCTTAATTACTTTTTGTAAAGGCTCTTTATGTTAACAACACTAGAATCCATGATGATTTTTGCCAAAAGTTGCTCCTCAATTTCTAGGGTAAAGTTGGAATAAACCTTAACCCTAGTCAAACCAGAATTTCAAAAGTCAACTATGATAAAGATAATCTAGCACTTCAAATCCGGCAATCCTGCGCTCTAAACCTAAGAACAATAGAAATAAGTTAATGATGGATTATAGTTCAGAATAATATAAGATAACTTAAAAAGATCAGATTAGTCAAAATTTGATTTGCTTTGAAACTAAACGGGATTAGTTCACAAAAAATGTGCCTCATGCTCGAATAGTAAAAATATTCTGATAATATCAAAAACTCATATAATACAAGGATTTTAAAAATATTAGTTTCATAATTTTTTATAACTAAAAATATCAGTTATGGCCCATTTCAGTGTATTTGCTTACTATCAGTATTTTAATTGTTTAGTCTACGATTTATTGTACAATTTTTACTATTCATTACTATTCACTATCTCTAATTTTCTTACAACCTACTTCTTACAATCTACATATCTATTCTTACACTTTTACATTTCCAATACAACTTTTACTAAACTTCTCTTACACTTTATCACATTTCTTTATTCGAAATTATTATTTTCTTCTCACTCTCTCTCCCCTTTCCCCTTGTGTCAGTGCTACTCACCCCTTCCTCTCTCTAATTCTATTTCTTTTTCATTTATTTTATTACATCTAATTTTTCACTCCAAAACTCTATAAATACCCCTTCCTCCTTCACACTTATACATATTTCTCAAACTTAACAAAATTCTACCAAATCTTCCTCTCAAATCCTTCTCTAACAATTCCCTCTTAAACACTCTCTACCATTCACCACTCTTCAAGAAAAAATTAACAATAACACTACTCATTTATCTGTAAACCCCTAATTTTTAGGGTAATTTCAAGCTTAAACCCTAAGCTAGAAAGTCAACCGAAAACCCTAGGTCAATAAATCCTTAGGAAACCCTAGTAGTTTAGATCCGACAAGCCCGTGTTCTTAAACCAAGAAGTGCCATATGAGTGGAGAGTGTACATTGGTTCGTAATAATATTAGGATGCTTAAAAATATGGGTAAATTTTTGGCCTATTTCGAACTTGATCGAATACAGACTTTGAAAAGCATGTCCTGGGGCTCGAGATACAAAAAATATACATCAGTACCATTAGATTTTAATTTCATAATATTTCCAAATATATCAATTATATAAATTTTAGTTTAAAAAAAGTTTTAGTTATAGCCTTTTTATCGTATTTTCATTACTACCGGTAATTTAATTGTTTAATCTTCTTTTTGATTTCTAATCACACTATTCACAAGTACAACACCCATACCCTATTCATACGTCCTTACAACCTATTCTTACAATCTTACATCATTTTCCTTACAATTTTACTTTTCCAATACATTTTATTACTCAATTTACTTAATTAAATTTTGAATTTTATATACAAAACAACTCACATCTTTGTCTCTCTCCCCCCATGCACAAGTCCGGTACCCCCCACCACACCACTTTTTTCTCATGCCTTATTTGTTTTATTTTTCTTCAATTTATTAATCCCACAAAACCCTAATCCATTTTCTAAATACTCCTTTTTATCTTTCACTTTTTCACTTTCTCTCTTTCTTTACAAAAATCAAACTTTAGAAAAAGGTTTTCTCTCCTTCCCTCTCCTCTCCTTACTATGAGCTTACACACACAACTTTTTTTTTTTCTTTCAAGTTTCTTGTTCCAAACACTTCATAGGTAATAGATCTTGATCCTACCACAATAAAACATGTAATGGTAAAATCATACATGTGTAGTTCTACAAAATCCCCATGAGTTTATGCTAGGGATGTGAAAACACTAAAAACATGATATTCTTATCATCACAATGTTGTGGATTGATATTATAAGTTGCTTTACTATTATTTTGCTATATTATTGTTTTATGTCAGTTATTATTGATATTTTGTGCATGTATTCATTTATTAACCATATCTACATAATTGATGTTGCATTTACAGTCATGACTTGCATGATATACTAGATCTAGTTGTTTTGAACACATAAATACCATAGATTTTTTGTCTTATGTACATAAAAGTCTTGTAGTAGCATAATAATAGTGAGAAAATGTTAGAAAGTCCAAGATCTATTGTAGTTCCAACAAAAAATGATTTTTAGAAATTCGTATCTAAAAAGAACCCTATTTAGAAAAGCTATTTTCTAACTCCAAAAAGAGTTTTACATTAATGAATGGCTTAAGGAATAGGTATCATAAAGAATGGTTTTGAGGAGTAAACTTAGATCTACTAAAAGATAGTTTCAAAATAAGAAAAGTTTACAAAAGTCTGTTAGCATTATGTTCAACCCCAACAACAAACTTAAAATTCGTAATAGGGAAAAGTTTATATGTGAACACCTATTTTTCAACCCTAAAACAAGAGTTTTTGTCATGCCTCGAAAGGTACCCTAAACGTGGCAGTTCGTCGTACACAATATTAAAGCCTAAGAATGACCACCTTAGTCACGTGAAGGCTTCCATACTATGTACAAGGCGTCTAACACATGGAGGAGACACATCAGAGTGATACATTTTATGTTGATATAACTTGAGTAACAATGTAAAGGAATTTCAATTTACTATACTCCAAATACAAACATTATACTTCAATTACAATTCATCAAAAGATTTCACTACATAAAACTATTACAAGGCAAATCATAAAACCTAGCTAATAACTTCAAGCATTCTTATTCCTTGCAGAATCCCGAAGTCATTCTCGGCTCTAAATCACGGTCCCCACTTAGCATTCTTGAGATAACTTGTTTAATCAAACATCTATGGGGTATAAGCTACACTAGCTTAGTGAGTAAGAAATTCCAAGATTACATTTTAACACATCATACAATCAAGTGATTAGTCAGATAAGTGATATGCATCAAACATATGACCAGCCCAAAAATCATATGTGGTGGACATGCCCTCCTTTCCGGGTTAGCAATTAACGAATCCTGCGGTACGAATAACGCCGTTTCAGCTCACGATCAACTGCACTATAAATTTGTTTGAGGACACGATGATTAACCAACTTTACACTGTTTAAGATCACGGAAACTGAACAAATGCTAATGCTCCATCCCCCATCGTGATATGAATGAGTTCAATTCATTTATACAAGCAATAGTTAATCATCCGGCTTCGATATTCTTATTTCCATTTCTCACATCAATAATAACATACATAGTTCCAATTCGTCCCCACTGCAATCCGTTTTATCTTTACCAAATATCTAGTGCAACTATTATTACAATCACATACAATAAATG
>JAMXBD010005226.1:0-21628 GCA_024138025.1 Combretum micranthum
AAAGTCTGTTGGTTTGAAATCTATTACAGAGAATGTTCATAAAGAAATGAACTGCAACAAAAATGTACTTAGATTAGGAGTTAATCTAACCAATTGATGAAATCTTAAGTAAGCTAATGAAAGCAAGTTGTAACAATAAATCCCAAAATATTTTAATTTGAAGTATTATAAAACTTTCCTTTATTATTTTCACTACATCACTAAATTACTATTTAAACATTGAAGTAAACTTGAAATCTAAAAAAGAGTTTCAACTCTCATTATATTCACATTTTCATTTTCCATTCAAATACAAGAAAATTCTAATAACTTTCTTTGCTATACAGTCATTCGATTTTTTTTAACTTTATAACTATTAAATACAATGAGATTTATCAAAAGCAGATGATTCATACGTAAATTATATTCGATGATATTTGCATAAATAATAAGCAAATGGCTCATATGTAAACTATTCGATAATGTTTCGGCAAATAATAATGAAACTTAGAAATATCATTTAAAATGAACTGTGGTATTTATATAAACACAATTTATGGTTTGTTACAACCATGATAAAGTTGGATTATCAGAAAGACTTCTTCTTTTTTTTTTAAGTTTTTATCTTGTTTAGTAGACATGATTTAAGTCAACCTTAAGTTTTGTTATGTTGTTCCCTGTTCAATATCTGAAAAACGTTAAAAACTAAGACTTATTCTTAGAATGCTGCATTAAGTGAAAGTTGATATAATGTTTGTGGGTATTAGTGAGAGTTTTGTTTATTTTTGGGTTGGTAATCTTCTTTTTAATAGATTAAATTTGCCAAGATTTAAGGGGGAAAATTGAATTATTGTACATTTGGAATTTATTTGAAAATCTATTCTAGAAAAGTGTTAGGTAAATTATAGTCTAGCTTCTAAAATAATTAATACAAGCAGACGACGCACCCGCGATGTGTGCAAATATGATAATTCAAATTTTGTAAAAACCTCATTGTGGAACAATAAAACCATATAATTATATGTTGTGATGTGTGACGTAACATTGAGGTATCTTTACAAATGAAGGTTTATATGAAAAGTTATAAATAGATATGTAAAAGATAGAATAGTATTGATTTTTTTTTTTTTTTGTTAATGGTGTTGATAAGGTTAACCTACATGAGGCACATGCTAGATCGGTATAAAGATACATGCTTAGGTTTAAAAAGGAAAAGACAATATCTATTTAACTTCTATTTAATTCTATTTAAACCTTTTAATTTCATAATTTCAGGATACCAAAAATATTTTACGCATATATTTTACATCATTAATTAGTCCTAGAAATTAGAAATTAATTACAAATCATAATTACAATTGTAACTCTCCATGTTTGGTAACTGCCATGCATAAATATGCTATCAGAGCTTTAGATCGGTATATAAAATACATGCTTAGGTAAAAAAGGAAAAGACTATGTCTATTCAATCCCTATTTAATTTTATTCAAGCTTTATTTAATTCTATATAAATCATATTTAATCTTATAATTTCAAGGATACCAAAATATATTTTACGCTCATATGTTAAAAAAGGAAAAGACTATGTCTATTCAACTACTATTTAATTATATCCAAACCCTGTTTAATTTTATGATTTTAGGAAGACCAAAAATATTTTACATCCATATGCTAAAAACATTATATTAAAAATATTTACACTAAAAATATTTGCACTAAAGACACCAAAGTAGGTGATTTTGCTTTAATAGTATAGATAATGTTGAAAGTAGCACTACTCATTTTATTGAATTTTTTTTTTCAAATTATAATCACATTTTTCTTTATATTTGGAAATATATCATATACAATTAATAATTTTTATATACTATTTATGATCCATTTGCAAATGCTATTATGCTAATTGAACCAAATAATAGACATTATTTAAACTATTGATGACAATAATAGACATTATTTAAAATATTGTCATTGTCTAATACAGGTGCTCTCTATTTCCGGGTTGTAAATTCCGTATAAATAATTGCTATTTAGTTAGTGTTAAGTTAAAAACAAAGATGTGTCATATTATACAGTACTTTTGTTAGAAGTTTTTAGAAATCTTTCTTCTTAAATCTCATTAATGGTCTAGTTGCCATAATGATGTGTGTTAATTAATAATATACCTTCAAAAGTTTTCACTAACTTTCTTTTTTTTTTTTCAAAAAAAGTGAAAAATATATAATTAATTATTTTAGTAATTTGATACCAATTTCTAAGCATAGGATTTTAAAGAATTCAATTCATTCATTATTCCATATATATTTTATTGTCATAAAGTTTCTTAAAAATTACCTTTATTTTCAGTGTCTTCTATAAAATTATTGAAAATTATGATTTAATCATGTACTAGTTAAATGATTTTACTTGAAACTTCAATGTATGATGAAGTAAAGTGTTCATGCCAAATGGTTTTGACAACACTAGTAACGATGAAGCACTAATGAATTTGATTGATAGGTTGATAAGGAGGGGAAAAGATAAGGAAAAAAAAAAAAAAAAAATTTTGTTACCCCAAAATAAAGCCTTTTGAATAAAAATTGAAACATTTACTTTTAATTTTAATTATATTTGTTTTTTATATGTGTGTATGTGTATGTATATATATCTTTTTACACAATTAAAGAAGATGTAAAACATGAGTAGAGTTTAAAAAAAAAAACATTAAGTCAAAATAGATACATTGAAAATAATTCGTTAAAGAGGGAAATTGAAATTTAAAATTTTATATGAACTTTCTATATTTAAATATTTTAATTTTTTTCCTCTCCATATGTAAAATGGTTTGAATAACTTCCTTTTTTTTCCCTAAATAAGATCTTTTTGTTTTTTTTTTTTTAGGTAGGTTGTTACTTTTTCATTTTCATTTTAAATTTAATAGGTATTTTAGCAAGTTCTATATTATGAGTAAGAGATTGATATTGGTTTATAGTTCGTGTTTAGCCTAAAGATTAACCTTACAAATTTAGATTTTCCCCATTCACAAATCAATCATTACAATTTTTTCCATTCTTAGAATTTCTTGTAACACCATTGTTATAAAATTATTTATTGATTATACTGGACAATGTCTTAATAAATAAACTAAGAAAGATTGAGAGAAATAAATAGAAAGTATACATTTTCAAGAAGCAAAATTGATATGAAATTGAATGAGTTACAATCAATCTCATTTGATATGGATCCAATCAGGATTTAAAATAGCAATTATATTAACTAGTGAAGTACTTAATGATAAACAAGAAAAAAAAAATTAATCTATTAATGGAGTAAAAGCCATAAATTATAAACCAAAACACTTATGCAAGGTACTTTTTTCTCCCAATGATCTTATAGCCTAATAGCATCTTCCTTGATCTATCAAATGAGAGGTACAAGTTC
Organism: Combretum micranthum; assembly: GCA_024138025.1. Classification (NCBI taxonomy): domain Eukaryota; kingdom Viridiplantae; phylum Streptophyta; class Magnoliopsida; order Myrtales; family Combretaceae; genus Combretum; species Combretum micranthum. Next base: position 3,400 of record JAMXBD010005226.1, read on the forward strand.
GATTTCCCCCTTTCCCATTGTAATAACAAAAAAAAAAAATTCTTTCTCATCACCACCATCTACCTTCTCTCTCTCCTCCATCACTCAGTCACACTTCGTGTCCAAGAAAACCAAAGGTGGTGATAGTGGTTATTCTCTACTACACTACTCTACTAGACCCCATTGGTTCTCATTTATAGATCTAATAGATATCCTCATTTGGATGTTGAACCACTATCTTCTAGTGACAATATGACTATAGCAAGACATGGACCAAGGTGGGTGGCTATCATGAACAACGATGATTATGTACAAGCATTTGATGGTATATTAAGGAGATAAATTACACTATAAGGTAAGCTTATTTAAGATATTAACATTCGAAAGATTAAAAAGAGAATCAAAGTTTTGTAAAGTGAATTGGTATCTATTGAAAAAAATTGAGGAAATGAAAAACTATATAGATACCTTAATTGTTGATACTTAAATTGTAAAATGTTATTTTTCTCTTTTTAACTATTCAAAATATTGATATGTTAAATGAATTTACTCAAGCGTTAATAACTTCTTATATAATTTGTGGAAGGAGAAAATCACTACATTTGTGGAGATGGTTCATTTTCTACAAAAAATAGTATGTGAAAAAACATTGAGAAAGCTATATTTGGTATGCAAATATCCACAATATTAGGGAATAATTTAATAAACAAAGAAATTCTTCAAGACCAGAAGAACCATAATTTAAATAATTATGAAAATGACCAATTTAACCAACCATAATCTAATAATTACGAACCATCAACTACAAATGGACCAATCCAACCATTCTTAATGTAGCAAAAGTAAATAATGAAAAAACAAAGGGAAGATTTCTCCTTAATTTGCTCTGATAAACCAAGTCCATCTCGACTAAACACAAAAATGGTAATCAACATAGTTCAAGTTTTGGCAATGGCCAAAAATCAATCGATATCCTGCTTAACAAAATCTATAGTTTAGAGTAAAAAAGCAAAAAGTCCAAAAATTTCAACCTCAAAATACAAACTACAAACATTCAAACCCTCAAAAGAATTCCTAAGTCAACAATATCACACAAAATACATCTTACCGCTACAATTCCTAATCTAGCTCCAATAAGACTTTTTCACTCAAATTACTGTAGAATTACTAATGACACAATCATTTCCATCAATAAGATATTACAAATGCTTAAAACCTTGAATCTAGCATATACATTGTATTTGAAAGCCATCTTACAAGCTAATTAATCATTCAATGAGAACTTGGCCTTATAATAGATAATAGTGTTGTCAAAAAAGTCATTAAAGAGTGCGCTATCAAAATTAATAATGAGTATCATTCGCTCCATAATTTTTTTTTTAAACCAAAAAGGTAGTAGGTGTCGGTTCATGGTTCTCCCATAGTCACAAGTCTACTTATGGAGTAAGATTATCATCTATTGGCCAACAAATAAACCATGCACTGCCTTTTACTTGCAACATGTTTGAGGGATCAAATTTGCATTCTCAAAAATTGATCAAATATATCATTAGTTCAAATTTGTCTTCTTAATCTATATGCAATCCAAAGTAATTTTCACCAACAAGAAAGGCATTTTGTTATAACTTAATAAGTCATCTAAACCTATACATATAAATTATTTTTGGGATAATTCCATGAATATTACCTGAACTTTTTTGAAAATATTCAATTTACAATCTCAACTTTCATTGTTTTAAATGTGGTACCCAATCGTAACTTTTTAGGTTACCTTTACTACCTATGTTAAATAATTAACGTCCATTTATATATACCTAATTATTTTGTAACACGTGTTATCTAATTAAAAAAAGGAAAACTATAGAAATTTATTATAAAAGAAAATAGCTTTTACTCTATGCTTCTCTTTCTCTATTTTTTTACCAAACGTAGCCATCATATCATGTTTCCATATCTCATTTTGCATTTGCATATTTCCAAACCTACACTTGAACCACTTCTCAAAATAATACAAGTACTTAAAATACATTAACTTCAGAGATGCCCCAGCAATAAAATCTCTATTAAAAATAGTAAAACTAGGTAAAACAAGCACCAAAATGTATTGGTAAATTCATCAATACATTTGCAAACATCCCTGGTATCCCCTAGGCTCAGCGAAGGGACCATATCAAGGTAATAGGAATTATCTTCACAAGATTTGATATTGTCAACAAATTTTATAATTAAATTTCTCTTCCCTAGTAGCCCCACCACCTTTTCTTTCTTTCTTTCTTTCTTTTTCTCTTCTTTCTTTCTTCTAAAACTCATCATCATCATGAAGCTCCAAAAGTTCTTACTCTTTTTTATGTTATCATACAATGGAATCAAGAAAATAGGGATGTTACAAAACATCCATTTAAGATAAATCCGGCAAAATGACAACAACACCCAAAAACAACAAAACAACTGCATCTTATATACAAATGAAGGAACTAGAAAAAGTAGTAGTCAAAGGTTAATTTGAAAAAAAAAAAGGTCAAATTTTTTTTTTCCTTCAAAGCCTATCTTATTTTAAGTTTTTTTTTTTAAAAAAGCCTATCTTATTTGTTATTAAAGAGGGTTTTAAGATTTTCACTTTGATTTTGCATCCTTAAGTCATAGAATAAAAAAAAAAGGTAAAAAAAGAGAAAAAAAAAAGTATGTTTAAGACAACTTCGTAAGGATAATTACAATTAGGGATACGATGTGGGGTTGAAAGTAGAAGATTGGAAAATTTCTATTTGGAGAAAATAATGTGCTAGGTTTTATGGGAATAAAATCGTGAAAAGCTATTTTCTTTTTTTTTTTTAATTAAATGACACGTGTCATAGAATAATTGGATATATGTACATAGACATTAATTACTTAACGCAGGTGGTAATGGTGACCCGAAAAGTTACGCTTAGTTATTGCATTTTAGCATAATAAAAGTTTAGATAATAAATTAAATATTTTTAAAAAGTTCAGGTAGTATCCATGATATTATGCCGTTATTTTTAAAGACAATACTCATACTAGCAAAAATGCCGGCTTTCTCCAACTCTATCATTAATCTCCATATTTCTTAGCAACTTATGAAGATGACATAAGTTAAAGATAACTGTAATTTGCAATTAAAAAAATCAACTTATCATATATTCATGAACCACTAAATAATTTAATAGAATGGTGAGCTTCATTAAACAAATTACGAACTTTGAGTTCTATAAAACTTGCATAAACTAATCTTACATAACCATTATATCATTAATTGAGATAAAAACAAAATTAAAAAGAACATTAAGCATATTTAAATATCCAAAAAAAAAGTCGTAAATAGAAAACAAGAGTTCTTTCTTTTCCGATTTTCAAGTAAATTTTAATACATGTCGAAGAGTTGAGACATATAACATTCAATCTAAAAAACATATGGGGAAATATTGGCAATATAAACTCACTAGAAACCGTATGATAAGAGGAAATACTTAATTTTTACAAAGACACAAAGTAAGAAAGTGAAAGTTCGACATAAAGTGTATGTACGACAAGAGGAAAGACTTCTCATATGACAAATATATTGCCTTTGATCTTAGTTTCCACAACAAAAAACATATAACCAAATCATTCCATAATTTGACATTGAATGTATTCAATTCCTAAATTGCACTAAAGATTTCAATTCAGTCATACGAAATCTTTCAAACGACTATCCACTATGAGCTACTTAAAGCACACACTAACATGGAGAAATATAACAACAACTACGCACAACCAAAGATATTGATAAAATCATAGTTATAATGAAATTGAGAGAGAAAAGGAACATAAAAAAAAATAATATGATAAAACTTTGTTGATCAATTTATTCAAAAAGTGGAAATAACGATTAAATGAAGAAATGAGAAATGGAATGGAATAGCTAGTAGAGTTCCTATTTTCCTCTTATATTTCAAAGTAGAAAAAAAGAAAGATAAGAGCATTGAAAATTTTAAGAATTTGCTTCTTATTTTTTAATCAAGGTTTTAGACTTTATGAATAACTTGAAACAAAATTTTGACAGGACTTTTTTCTATTTTATTTTGTTTCTTTTTCCTTTTTTCCCCCATTTTTTAATAAAAAGGCGATGGGTATAAAGAAGCAACGATATTGTTGCCCATAATGTGTGTGGCAACATTTTTTAAATAAATTGTTACCTAATATCAATTATTAATATAACAGTGATGAAACTGTTACATTAACCTTATAAATATTAAAATTCATGATAAGGGTTGTTGAATTGTCGTTACTTTGTTGCCTAAAATCTCATTTGTAATAGTGAACTTTATCTTGAATGAAAATCATTAAGAAGTTGGTTGAATATTACTTCTGTGATGAAAACTTCCCATAACAAAGCACTTACTGAGTTTAGTCAATGAAACAATAAAATGTCGGTTAGAATTAGGAAAGTTAAATAACAATTTTGGAAGGCCATGTTAACAAGAACTTTCAAGAATTGACTAAGTTAGGAAAAGTGAAGAAAATTTGTCTTCATGGTATAAATGCCATAAAACTATTAAACAATGATGAGATTAGAGAAACAATATATGAGTATAGAGCGGCGAAAGATGATAAAAAAGAAGCTAGTTTATAAAAACCGCATTTTACTTGACGCCTTAAAGAGAAAAAAAATGAGAAATTATGGATGGCTAATAGAAATGTATGAAATGTACAGAAAATTGCAATTATAAAACTCAAATTATATATAAAGTATTATGAAGAGAAATTTTCTCTTGTTGTGTTGGTTAAATAAAAATTTATATTACTGTTAAAATATTAAAAAGAAAAAGACTCGTTATATGGTATACTTTAAATTTAAAATAATATGAATTTTCCGTACTTTAATTTCTTTTTATGTAAATATGAGGAAAGTTCGATAACTTCCCTTCCTCATACATTCATTCAACCTATTTTCATTTTTTTTTCCTTTCTCACTTATATCACTTTGGTATTATTGTCAAATATGATAAGATTTACTAGAAGTAGATTTTGATATATTATTTATGTGAACTATTATAGGCATGAATAGACTAAAAATACCACAATACTATTTATATCATTGTTTGAGAAACTTAAAGGCGAATTGTGCTAGGTTGAAAGAAGACTAAAGGTCAAAATGATAGAAGCCTTGATGAATCTAGAATAAAATAGAGAGTAAAAGTGTAATAGCAATTAAGTTGTAACTTGTTAAAAAAAGTAAAACCTTCAATTGAAGAAATTCATTTAAAGATACTATGAAATTGATATCCTTAAAGTAAAAAAAAAAAAAAAAGGAGTGATATATAAATAACAAAATATATCTACACATACACATAAGGCAAATATCTTATTAGGGGAAAAAAGAAAAAGAAATCCGCACACCAAAAAAAAAATAAGAAAAATAAATTAAGTCATGGCTTATTAAAATAAAAACAAGATATTCCATAATTAGTAAATTCCACTATAATGATAGATGTCTCTCCCTTTCTCACAGTTCATGCTAACAAAAATTATATTGCTATTATATAATTAGAAGAAAGATAGAAAGAAAATCATAAATAAGAGTACAAAGCAAAAACACAAGATTATGATGGCAAATTGTAAATAACAACAGTAACTTCTATTTGCACATTAAATTGTACGTATTAAGTTTAGAATTTTCAACATTTTGATATATATTTCGTGATTGTGTACTTTGTTACAAAATTTTGCAAAGCCATAATTTTAAAATATTACCATAAAACTTACGCTACATACATTATTTTTGAAAACTGGTATCCAATAACCATACAATACACACCATATTTATTGTTAAAGATTTTGTTGATACAGAAAGTTCATATCTTAAATTTTAATGGGTAAGCAATGGCATTATATTCACAAGATTGTTAAGGTGCATAGATGAATTGCCTATTTCATGTGTTTTAGTTCGATAGTTAATGTTTCATGCGTTATGTAGTAAGTTATGAATTCATGTTTGCAAATTATTCAGAATACGAGGTACAAGATTGTTAAGATGCAAAAGTGAATTTCTTATCTCATATGTTTTAGTTCGATAATTGACGTTTCATGCATTATGTAGCGAGTTATCAATCCATGTTCGCAAATTATTTAGAATACAGCGGTGCAATAAACAGTTCTTACTTTTAGTCTTCTTTCAAGCCTAATCCAATTGATGTGTTTTTGGGTGATTAATCCTATATATAATTAAATTGTGTTTTTGTCAATTGATCGTTTGTTGTACTAGTTTTGTTAAGTTTTGTGTAGTGTGACATATAGATCATTCGTGATTGTGTGATGATTGTTATCCATTCAATTCACTCATCCTGTTTGGAATCAATTCTTACATATAGAAGGAATTGTGACAGCCTTCAGTTTCAAGAAAAAGCTAGTGTTTTGGAACAAAACCCTTAGGAATAAAGAAGAGGTGTGATATTTTACATGTGAACGGTGTTATTTAAGATATAACACAATACAAAATATTTTCAATTATCATATCATAAAATCCAAAATAATTGTAATGTGATGATGTAATTTTGAAAGAATAGGACTATGAGAAGAGACCATTATAAAAAAAAATAAAAACTAATGCAAAAGTAAGTACTAACCCTCAAGATGACACTATCAAGGAATTGCTATGGTGTACTAGATGAACTGATGATAAGCTATATAATAATGTCTACAAGTTGATTTGATAACTTAATGGAATAAGCAAACTTGTTTCGTTAGGTCTAAGTTTGAAATGATATGTTTGAGTGAGGAAAGGCAAAGTTGAGTTTTTAATCAAGTCAAGTTGGATGGAAGAATGTTGTGATTACTATAAATTAGTTGTTCAAAACGATAAAAAAAATATTGTGTATAGCCATGTGAATTAGGAATTTAGAAGGAATTAAAGTGAAAGGGGGGAGCACAATAATTAAATAAGAAATTAAAATTGAATAAACATAAGTAGTAGAAATTACTTAAATGAATGGAGACAATTGTGATTATTGTAATTGGGATTTATATTACATATAATTATTATTATTTATTTGGACTTAACCTATGGATCAAACGACAGGACTCAGCAAGTTTAGTTCTTTTTATTAAATGATTTATGTCGTTCTCTGGAGATTGTGCAGGTTTTCAGAAGGACAAATTCTCGAGTACAGCTTTGGTCACGAGTCACGGCGATGCTCGATGAGTCCACTCTTCAAGGCTCGACAAGTTCAAAAATGCAGAGTCCTTAGTCATGGGTCATGTCGAAGCTCAAGACTCTACTCTTGAGAGCGCAACAAGCTCAAGTCCAAGACTCAACAAGTTTAAAAATGTACAACTCTAGTCGAAGGTCAAAACCAGGGCATGACAAGTCTAATGTGTGACAAGTCTGAGGCACGACAAGTTTGAATTTAAGCTCACAAAATCCACATAAGCATAGACTTGGTCAAGGGCCAAAATAAAGGGCGACATATTAAGGCGCGACAAGCATTATGCATAGCAATTTAAATGCATGAGACGATGTGGCAAAAAAAAAGCCGTTGAGCGAATTTAATGTTTGGGGATTTTAAGACGTTATCTTCAATGGATATTTAAATGTTTGCAGACTATAAATATATATTCCTTTGGAGATCCAAGTGGGAACCATTGTTGAAAGAGCTTTCATTTGTAGATAAACAAATCAAGATTTCTTTTGTTCTCTTATTCATTAATTTGTAAATATCTACAAAGAGAGAGAAAATCATTCGAGTGCTCTATTCTTGTATCTGCTATCTAACAGAGAGCATTTAGAAAGAGAGAAAATATTTTATTTCTTAAGTGTTGGAAAGTGGTGTGTTACTCAGCTTGAGCGTGTGTTTTTGTGGTGATTAATAAAGTATGTAAAGTCCTTGAATGGAGGCAATTGGTGATCATGGAGAGTAGGAAGTGGGTTGAACGTCACGTTAAATATGAACTCAAATTTTCTATCCTTATCTCTTTTATATTTCATATCATAATCTGTTGTTGTGTTATTTGCTAATATTAAAGTACATTTTGATCTGTTGCATAAAATTTAGTTGTTTGAGCATTTTAGCTTAAGTACTTAATTCACCATCCCCATCCCCTTCCCCTTCCCCTTCCCTTCCTCTTGAGTATTTTCTAGTACGTTTTCATGTTTTCATTTGGTATCAAAGCCCCGTCTCTATTTTTTTCTGTGCTTAATCACATAAAGAGTAAAAATCATGGTATCAAAATCATTAGGGTTTTTAGAAGGGTAAGTATTAATAGACCACCACTTCTAAGTGGGGTAACAACTCATATTGGAAATGTAAAATAAATTTTTTCTAAAAACTCAAAATGGACTAATATGGAATGTTATAGAAAATGGGCCTTTGACTATGGAAGGAAAAGAGAAAGAGATTATAGTGAAAATGATTAAAAAGATTATTTAAATGATATAGCTATGGACATATAACATCATAGGTTAAACAAAAGTAATTTCAATAGAATTTGTACATGCAAATCAAATAAAGAAATATTGGATGAATTAGAAAAGACTTATGAAGGAACTTCAAGAGTAAGAAATAGAAAAAATAAGTCTTTTATATGGGAAGTTCGAAAATTTCAAAATGCTTTCATATGAATATGTAGATGAGATGCATATTAGATTTATCAATATTATAAATCCTTTAAGAGTACTTGGGAAAATTTTCATTAACTTGGAAATAAATTTTAAACTTCTCAGGTCACTACCCAAGGATTGGGAAGCAAAGAGAACAACCATTGATGAAGCACGATATTTAAGTGCTATGAACAAAGAAGAACTCCTTTGATAATTCAAAACACATGAGCTCATAAAAAGTAAGGAGAGGAATCAAGAAGGCCAATGCTTTAAGGCTACTAATCATGATTTCAGCAGTGATGATGATAATAATGAGAACTTGTCCTGATGGCTAAAAAGCTTAAAAAGTTCATGAGGCCCAACAATAAGACAAAGATGGATGGTGATAGTACTAATCAAGATACAAAAGAAGGATGTGATAACTATACAAATGGTACAAGCCGTGACACATCTAACAATAATGTCCACTAATCAAAAAGGCATCCAAAAGATCTAGAAAAGAAGCACTCATCGCCACTTGGTGTGATGAATGACTCAAGTGACTCAAATGAAATGTGTGCTTCTTGCACTAGATGATGAGATAAGTTCTCAATCTTCTCCTTCTTATGATGAGATATGTGCATTGTATGATAAAGTATGTAATAAATTGTAAAAGTTGAGAAAAAGAATAGCATACTTAAAACATTAATGATGGATGTAGGAGAAGAATTGGATAAATTTAGAATTGAACATGAGGAGATTAAATTAGAAAAATGAAAAGCTACATGAAGAAGTAAATATCCTGAAATTAGAAAATGAAAAGATGATTAATAAGTGTAAGAAACTAAAAAGCAAGAAATGAGTTAAGCAAGATCAATAAAAAATTAACATTGAAAATGACTTGCTTAATCTTGAAATTAAAACTATAAATAATAACAATGTTGAATGTGCCAGTAGTGTAATGAAATTCTAAAGAGCTAGAGAACTAAAAAATGGAAACATTTTATTAAAAGCTAGCTTAGATGATTAAAAAACTACTGTAGCTAAGTTCACCAATGGAAAAAAATTTCAACACATTTTTAGAAGTCAAAGGTGTGATTCCAAATAAATATGGAATTAACTATAGTAGAGAAAGTAGCTGCAAATCCCACAAAACCCATTTTGTAAAAGCCACTCATGGGATATGTAACTACTGGTAGAACCGGTCATATTGCACACAATTGTGCAATAAGAAGAACCATACATTTAAATCATAAAAGCAAGTTAGTTTTGGTTCTCAAAAGAAAGATCCTTATTCCACCTAACCAGAAAGGACCCAAACATAAATGGGTACCAAAGAAGTAATACTCTATTTTGTAGGGATCTTCAAGCGGGAATAACAAATGGTATTTAGATAGTGGCTACTCTAGATACATTACTAGAAACACATTAAGTTCACATCTTTAGACTTGAAAGATCAAGAGAATGTTACTTTCGGAGACAATTGCAAATCAATTATTCTTGGTGAAGGTAACATTCTTATAAACAAAGATTTAATTATTAAAATATGTTGTTATTTGATGGATTATAACATAATCTGCTTAGTGTAAGTCAATTACGTGATAATGGTTTTAGGTAACATTTCTTGCTAATAAATATTCTATTGAAAGAATTGACAATAACTAAGCTTATTTTGAAGGGTATAGATAAAGAAATATTTACAAAATTAATTTAGATCATTTCAAATCATCAAATGAAACTTGTTTATACTCTCCAAATGACAACAGTTGGCTATGGTAGAGAAAATTGGGACATGCTAACATGAATGTAATTTCAAAACTTGTTAAAAAGAATCTCGTCAAAGGCTTGCCAAAAATAAATTTTCAAAAAGACAAGATTTATCAAGCATGTTAACAAGGAAAGTAAACTAAGACTTCTTTTAATCTCAGCCATTAGAAATATTGTATATGACTTATTTAGTTCTACTTAAACTTTAAGTTTGAGAGGCAAAAAATACACCTTGGTTATTATTGATAACTTCACTAGATACACATGAACTTTCTTCCTTGCATTTAAAGACAAAACAAACCATATTTTTTTTTAGATATTGCAAAAAAGTCCAAAATGAAACAGGTCTTAATATTGTATCTATTCGAAATGATCATTGAAGAGAATTTAAAAACTATGAAATGGATGATTTTTGCAGTAAATATAGCATTGAACATACTTTTTCAGCATCTAAAACTCCACAACAAAATGGTGTAGTCGAGAGGAAAAACAAAACTTGAATTGAAATGGCTAGAAATATGTTGTGTGAAAATAATTTACGAAAATATTTTTGGATGGAAGCTGTAAACACTGCATGTTATATATCAAACAGAGTTTTCATAAAACCAATTCTTGAGAAAACCACCCATGAGTTTTAGAAAGGACCTAGCATCTGTTATTTTCATCCATTTGACACTAAATGTTTTATCATGAACAATGGAAAAAAAATAATTAACTAAGTTTGATATGAAAAGCGATGAAGGCATTTTTTTAGGTTACTCTTTAACTAGTAAATCATATAAAGTGTTTAATAAAAGAACCTTAATTGTAGAAAAATTCATTCATGTTGTTTTTTATGATTCTTTACCTTATTTATGTTCATGTGATGATAAGGATAATGTTTATGCTAATCTGGATAAGCTTTCTCTTAAAAACAATGATAAAGAAGAAAATAAAGATAAAAAGGATGTTGTGCATGAATCCGTTAATAATGATTTTCCTAAATAATGGAAATATGTAAAATCATATCCAAAATATCTAATAATAGGTTAATTTTATAATAGGGTAAAAACAAGATCTTTTCTAAAAAACATGAGTAACCTTATCCTCATATCTATTGTTGTACTTGACTTCGGTTCATTCCCTTCTTTTTCAGGTGATAATGATTATGTTGATATGAATGCTTTATTTACTTGGACTATGGATTGAATCCTGGTGAGCGACTGGACGAGCTAGATGTTAGATGCATAGGATATTGTTGTATTGTTAATATGAGAGTTTAATATTTGTGTTGTGAAATTTCTGATGTATTAATGAGCAATTATTTACTATTGTTTATGAAACTTAAATGAAGTGTGTTTTAGTGTTTTATTTTTATGAGTTCAAAGGGGAAAAGAACTGTTATGTTTGCATGCTATGTTTGTTTTTGCCCAAAAGGGGGAAGAAAATAAGTATTAAGTGTAGCTTGCATTTCCCTAGAATTAAGCATCAAATCTTTGAATCAAAATTGGAAATTTCCTTTAAAATCTAGATGCTAATTTGAGGGAGAGTGTGCTTAATTGAAAAGGAGTTAATTGTGTATGATTGTCCTCGTGAAAAAAGAGGAGATTGTTGAATCCGTATGTTTAATGTGAATTATGATAAGACAATGAGTGTATAATTAACTTTTCAAATGTGTTAAACTAATTACAATATGATAAACAATATGCTAGAATATATATATATATATATATATATATTTGTGTTGCGTGTTTTTGTGTTGTTCTCTAGAGATTATGCAGGTTTTAGCATAAACTAATTCTCAAGCACAGCTTTGGTCATGAGTCACAACGAGTGCTCAATGAATCCATTCTTCAGGCATAACAAGCTCAAAAGTCTAAAGCTCGACAAGTTCTAAAAATGCAGAGTCCTTGGTCACAGGTCATGTCAATGGCTCAACAACTCCACTCTTTAGGGTGTGACAAGCTCTAATTGAGGACTCGACAAGTTTAAAGATACACAACTCTAGTCGAGGGTCAAAACCAAGGCACAACAAGTTTAAATTTAAGGCTCGATAAAATCCACATAAGCACACTTAGTCAAGTCCAAAATGAAGGAGCAATAAACATTAAGATGCGAAAGTTTAAATGCATGAGTGATATGGCAAAAAAAAAAAAAAAAAAAAAAGAGAGTCGTTGAGCGCATTTGATGCTTGGGCTTTTAAGACGTTATCTCCAACAGACATTTAAATATTTTAAGACTATAAATACATACTCCTTTGGAGATCCAAGTGGGAACTGTTGTTGAAAAAGCTTTCATTTACAAATAAACAAATCAAGATTTCTTTTGTTCTTTTATTCATTAATTTGTAAATATCTGCAAAGAAAAAGAAAATCATTCTAGTGCTCTGTTATTATATCTGCTATCTAACAGAAAGCATTTAGAGAGAGGAAAAAATATTTTATTTCCTAAGTGTTGTAAAGTAGTGTACTGTTCAGCTTTAGCGTGTGTTTTTGTGGTGATTAATAAAGTATGTGAAGTCATCGATTGGAGGCCATTGGTGATCGTAAGAGTAGGAAGTGGGCCAAACTCCACGTTAAATATGGACTCAAATTTTCTATTACTATCTTTTTTATATTTCATATTATAATCTATTTGTTGTTTATTTGTTGCTATTAAAGTACATTGTGATCTATTGCATAAAATTTAGTTGTTTGAGCATTTTAGGGTAAGTACTCAATTCACACACACACACACACCCCACCCTTTTTTTGAGTATTTTCTAGTGTGTTTTCACGTTTTCAATAGATTGTTGGACCAATCTGTCACATCTGAAATCTTTTAGGAAGGCTCATGCACATTAAAGAGTAGCTATTGGCTTTAGCTCATCGTAAGCTCATTCACAATAAATAAGCATAATTATATTTTCAATTTACTTATATATTAGGTGCATAATTACAATAGCATATGAAAAATTTTATGCATAGAAAGCATTTTTACAAGATTTCAATTTTAAAAATGTCAATTTAGCATTTATTTTTATTTTTTTATTAACTGACTTAATTTTATATATTTTTATAAACAACTCCTTAAATTTTACTTTTTATTACATTTAATTCAAATATTATATAAATCATTTTTAGATTATAAGTTGAAACTTTTAAATTTTGAATAATTAATATAAAAAATGGGCAAATTTCGGAATAAATAATTTGCCCTAAATAAAAACCACATGAGCACTACATAAAAAAAATAATCAAAAAAAGGGCTAAATTTTTAATTTTTGAAAACTTGGCCCGGCCCAACTCAAGCACTGACAGCTAGGGTTTGCCGCCATTATATAAAACACATATTGAAGCACCTTCCACCTGCAAAACCCTAGCCCCGTGGACACACAGAAGGTCGGCTACCATGGTAGAGTTCGTCTCTGTGTCTTTTTCTCTCGTATTTACACGATTGCCATCGTACAGTCCTGTCTCACCTTGTGATTTTGTTTTGATTTCTTCAGGTGAAGTACTCAAGAGAGCCCGACAATTCTACTAAATGTACTTTCTCCAACACACCCCACACACCACCCCCACCCCCCCCCCCCCCCCCCCCCCCTTCCCTCCTCCTCCTCCGCCTCCTTGTCCTTCTTTCACTTCCTTCATCTACGTAGATGATTTTTGAATTGGCTTATGTTGATGTCTGTGTTTCTGTGTTTTGATCTGGATTTGCAGCTTGCAAGGCTAGGGGTTCGGATCTCCGTGTCCATTTCAAGGTATAGAGTCTTTCTCTTTATCATTTTGTTAATTGGAAATCACTTCCTTAGAAAGAAATAATTTTTTATTTGTGTGAGCTGATTGTCATTTGTTTTTTTATTATCTTCCTTTAGCATGTTGGCATTGATAGTGTTTGTTTAGACTGCTCATAATGAAATGGAAATACTTCTGTATAGTATGTTCTTTGTGTTCTTAGACAATACAAGGGAAATTGTTCAATAATGTTTTAAATTCGATGTCGGGCGTCCTGCTGCTTTTGATACACTAAAATTAGATCCCAATTTCCGTGGAAATTGATCTTCGGAAAAATCTTTTGTCGTAGTTCTTTAGGATCAAGATTACTACTTTTACAAGACTCCTGAAATAGTTCTATGGAATGGACGTTACTATTTGAAGCTTTGGTAGAAATGTTGTAAGGATGCAGATGTACTTTGTGTAACTGATGTGTCCTGATGAAAAAAAGCAGGGACTTGTTGCCTTGTGGGTATAGGTCTTTTGTAAATAAACTTCAGGGAGATTGAATGCACTGTTATTGGGTGAGCCTCTGTTTTGTTCTCGTGGCTGAAGGTTCAAAAAATGGTGTTAAATACGAGTGGCTATGAGTCTTCTTTGTTTGTCTGTGTCATGCTGTATGTCTGAACCAATCTTTTTTTTCCTTTTTGAATCTTTTTTGCAAGGTTTTCTTTCATTTTTTCTATCTCTAATGTTTAAGTGGAGTTTATTTTGATTCTAATTTCTGCTTCAAACTGAATTATATTGTATGTCTGAACCAATCTCTTTTTTGATACACTAGAATTATATGTATCTCTTGCTGCTTTTGATACACTAGAATTAGATCCCAATTTCCATGGAAATTGATCTTAGGAAAAATTTTCCCGTAGTTCCTTAGGATCAAGATTACTACATTTACGAGACTCTTGAAATAGTTCTATGAAATGGAGGTTACCATTCGAAGCATTAGTAGAAATGTTGTAAGGATGTAGATGTATTTTGTGTAACTAATGTATCCTGATTAAAAAAGCAGGGACTTGTTGCCTTGTGTGTATAGGTCTCTTGTAAATAAACTTCAGGGAAATTGAATGCACTGTTATTGGGTGAACCTCTGTTTTGTTTTTGTGGCTGAAGGTTCAAAAAATGGTGTTAAATTTGAGTTGCTATGAGTCCTCTTTGTTTGTCTGTGTCATGTTGTATGTCTGAACCAATCTTTTTTTTTTTTTTTTAAATCTCTGTTGGAAGTTATCTCATCAGTTGATTTTGTCTATCGCTGATGTTTGAGTGGAGTTTATTTTGATTCTAATTTCTGCTGCAAACTGAATTATATGCAAGTTTTGACCAGAAATTCTAAAGAGTGAATTCATATCCTGATAAAACATGCCTTTTCAAGTGGGATCTGAGGTTTTTGGAGAGCTTTACGGACTAGTTTTTCTTTATTTTTGTATCTAGTAGGATTTTGAAGCAGATATGAACAGTAGTTTTTAAGCGTTTTTCTGTTGGATTACTAAAGTGCAAAGGAGCTAGTTTGAATGTTCTTAAGTTCCTCCTCTTTGTCCTTCTCTTCTAGTTTTGTTAATTCTTAGTTATTTTAGGTTCTTTTGCGATTGTTAATTCTGGTGTTCTGAGGTATATAACTCCCTTTGGTTTTCTATTCATGCAATCCTAGATAATAATAGGGTTTTGTTGCCTACTGTGAGAGACTTAATTTACTTGAGGAAAATTATTTCGTTGTGATCTAGCAAACCTTTACTGATTGATTGGTAGAGCTTCAGGCCTTGATAAACCTTGCATTCATTATGAGCACCCTGGAGAAAAAAGCAGGGCTTCATTGCCTTTTGTGGATGAAGTTCTCGTATACTTCAGGAAAATGAATTTCGTTGTTATTGGGTGAACCTCTGTATGAAATGATGACTGAAGGTTCAGTAAACAACGAGACATTAAATATCTTGAAGATGATTATATTCTATACTCTTGCAGAATTGTGTTGAATTGCCTTGGATTTAGTTTTTGGTTTAGTGAAATTATTTCTACATATATGGCTCTAAAAGGTTGTTTGCACCATCCAATGTCAGTGGTTAACTGCGCTTATTAGTTCACATCTGTTAATGCTTATGCTTAATTTAGAATTTTTGGGGTGTGTATTAACTTCGATGCAATTTGATTCTTGCAGAACACCAGGGAAACCGCATTTGCCATAAGGAAGTTGCCTTTAGCAAAGGCTAAGAGGTATTTGGAAGATGTTCTGGCACACAAGCAAGCTATACCTTTCCGACGATTCTGTGGAGGAGTTGGACGAACTGCTCAGGCTAAGAATCGCCATTCCAATGGACAAGGAAGATGGCCAGTAAAATCTGCAAGGTTTATACTTGATTTGTTGAAGAATGCTGAGAGCAATGCTGAGGTATATGCTAATTTTTCTTTTTCCTTTTCGTTGTTTTGTATTTCATTTTTCAATCTTTATAATACTAATAAATAGTGAATTGTTCTCAGATGAAGGGGTTGGATGTTGATGCTTTATACATCTCTCACATTCAAGTGAACCAGGCACAGAAACAGAGACGCCGTACATATCGTGCCCATGGAAGAATCAATCGTGAGTTCTTTCGTATTTTAATGGACTGATTATTTGAATATTTGGTCTTTCCTTATTTATGCATCTTAATGGTATCTGATCTGGTGTTTTTACAGCCTACATGTCATCACCATGTCACATTGAACTGATTCTATCCGAGAAGGAAGAGCCTGTCAAGAAAGAGGTAAGCACCCTTAATGCATTGTCAGAGCACTGAATCTTTGTGTACTTACCTTAACTGCATTATTTTCTTTTGTTGTTTCACAGCCGGAGACTCAATTGGCTGCTAGCTCTAAGAGGGGAAAACAAGCTTCTTAAACAGTATCTGTGCTAGTAGTAATATGGCTTTTGAAGTCTTTTTGGAGAGAGTTTTGTTGCTTTTTACGTAGGATGTACTATTCAATTCAGATATTCAAATATGTGATACTTGTTGATTTGCTGTCTTTAATCCTTTATGATACATGACTAAAGAATTTATATGCCTTGATCCTTGATGTTTGAGCGATTACTTTTCCCGTGTAATGATATGAAACTTTTTTTGGCCAAATATTTGACACTTGAAATGAATCTTACCCCATAATGTGAAAGCCATGCATGGGTTAGGGTTTTGATTGGGATGGTAAAGATTTTGCGGGTGTGGGACTGGAGTTACCGTGAATTGGGTAAAATAAGCATCTTGCTCAACCTCTCTTTCACGAGCAACATTTCTTGTCTACTCCCTCTCGAATCTATACTGAGTGAATTCATGTCTACTGCTACTGTTGCTTCTGATTCCCAATATACGTCCTTATTCTATCCCTTTAGATGCTGTTTGAGGAACTACCTTTGTGCGCCCTCTAATAACTATGCCAAGTGGAAGTAAGGTCGATTCCTCTAAGCACTTCCCACATTCTGTAACAATTCCTCTCTCAAAAACAAATACACATACTTACGCCTAAAGGTGGTGCCAACAAGCCATTTGGCAATTAGTTGGGTTTTTTCCTCAAAAGATGTTTTAAGGTGAAGTGATCGATTTATAGTATGAAATGGCCTTAAATCAGGATTCCGGTGCATGAATTAATCGAATGTGTTATTGTATTCTTGTCTTGATCACAACATGGGTTGTCAAGAATAACATGCCAAAATAAAATGTTCCCAGTTTTGGGTTTCACGTCTAAATTTAAATATTGATATCGTTTTCTATTTAACTGGTGGTTTCGGCATTGCCCACCTCTATTGTGACTTACAAAGTTTCTATTTGGCAGTATGTTATTGTAACATCTATATATGTAAGACATCAGACACTACATAAATCAACTATAGAGTAATTTATCACCATTTGTACTCTTGATTTTCTGCACCCTTCCGCTCTTTAACTCTTCGAATGCTTCAGAATGCATCAATGTCATTGCACGAATATGATCAAGATTCAGTGGTGGTTTTCAACAAAGACAAAGAAGAAGATGGCGATGACGATGATGACGGAAAGGAAGCTGTGCCATCACTCTGTGTACATGCTTTAGCTCGATTAATATTGCCAGTGAGTTGCTGAACTAGACTCATGAACTCTTCAGGTTTGACATGAATGATTTTAGGTGATTTCAAGAACACTATCGCTGGAGGTTTCTTCAGGATTTTGTTGAGCAT
>JAMXBD010005227.1:0-21619 GCA_024138025.1 Combretum micranthum
ACTTAAAAACCCCAGAGGAGTTTAGCCACCAGCTTTGGAGGAGCTTGAATTCTAGGATATCTTTCCTGGTGATATTCCGACTGATATACCATCTTCATCTGCTCCTCCTCCTCCTGTAGGTACTTCTTCAGCATATGATATGGACCAACTTAGCTGGATGTTCAGGAATTGAAGAAACAGAATCAGGAGCTCAGAGATAGACAAGAAAAGGAGAGGAAAAAGAACAAGAACTTCAAGAAGATTATTTTTGAGGCAGTGAAGACTGCAATCTGCTGCTTGAACCCAGAGATAGGGCTGAGATGACTTATGAGACTTCTACTGAGTCTAGGCACAGTTCAGAGCACGCAGCTAGACTTAGTTCAGAGTACACTCATAAAGCTAGCCCAGGAGATACTCAGAAACATAGTCCTGAGCACACCAACAGATCTAGTCTAGGGCCAGTGAGCTAGAGACCCTGCTAGCTCTAATTTGATCTTATTTATGTCTTATTTGATTGGCCTGTACTTATTTTGAGCACCCAAGTTCCTGTGGGTAGACTCCTTTATTTCTGCTTTTATTTTTCTTTTTGTTTTTCTTTTGTAGTGACCACAGGAAAGCAAGCAAAGCAAAAATTCTCTTTTGTGATGAAATTTTGATGACTTTTAAACAAATGAAGTCAGGGAAGTACACTTTCTTTTTCTATTCCTTTCCTATAATTTAATTTGCTGAGAAACAGTGAGAATACTATTTAATTGAAGTGTAGGAGAAGGATAAACTAAATGAAGTGTTGAATTGAAGTTGTAAATATGATCTATTGTCTGAATTGCTGTTATTTATATTTGAAATTTGCAGGATTGATCAATACTCCTGTCACGCCCCGAGGGTATCTAATAATAGTAATCGAGAACCACTCGATTACCATTACTAGTTTACCTTCTAGGAATGACATAATTTCAATAAATAGGATCTTTTAGTTGCTTGGATAGGATAAACAAACATATATAAGACATAAATTAGTAAACAACTATCAAAAGGACTAATAAAGATATAGATATTCTAATCCTATACTAGTCTTTAAACTTCAGGCTTCTAATCTCTTACCAGGACCATGCTCCTACTAGAAATGAGACAAGGTCATAGAGTGAACCTGAAAGGACTGTGGGAGTGTAAGCTAAAACACAAGCTCAGTGAATAACTAGAACTTATTACATATAACATACAAGTTATTTAACAATCATTGAAATGCATCAATCAAACAAATGAACATTACAAGCTTGGATAACCCGGAATCCAAACAGGATAAAGATTTACGCCCTCTCATCGGGGTTGAAGGATCACAATCTATGGTCCACCTACCCAGGAAAGACTTAAGCTTTCAGGAAATAATATTCAATTTAATTATCTCTTCAAGCTTATTATGTTTCATCATTTATTTCCTGTTTTAGCTTTAGAAACTCCACTAAGTGTTAGTTATTTCCATGTAATACCATAAGCGGCGTCCTTCGTTTACCATTTAGTTCCTATGGTATTAACAGAACAAAGGTAATCTTACAATTAACTAATAGCTCTCCGGCCTAGATAATTCAAGTAGTACCAGAGATCCGAAAAACTAGCACGTAGTAGGCTACCACTTACTCAAATGCTTTTTATGTATAGTATGCAATGCATGATCATTTTCTTTTATGGTACCAGTAGTTTTTAGTCAATTTGA
This sequence comes from Combretum micranthum, assembly GCA_024138025.1. Taxonomy (NCBI): domain Eukaryota; kingdom Viridiplantae; phylum Streptophyta; class Magnoliopsida; order Myrtales; family Combretaceae; genus Combretum; species Combretum micranthum. The sequence goes on from JAMXBD010005227.1 coordinate 1,691, forward strand.
AGGTGATCAAGCATTATAGACACTCAATCATATTCTATAGACATTACCAAGATACATGCATCTTTGTTATCACTTATTTTAGAGTGACATGGCAATCAATATAATACAATATACAATCTTCACAATTCAAATAGTACACCAATTTTCATTATCTTTTATTTAAGATTCACTACTAGTACAAGCACAAACAATGTAATAAGACTGAGTTACTTACCTGCCCATGCTATTTAATCGTAGTAATCTTCAGGAAGGTCCTCTCCAATACCCGAGTCACCTATTGAGATAAGTAATATTGTCATTAATTATACAAGACTATACAACCTAGTTCCTATGAATATTTGATGTAGATCGTATCAACTCTTAAATTTATAATTCCAATTAACTCTTACGACCTAGTTAGGCAGTGTACCTATCTATAGTTGTATAGGGTCAACGGATATCGTCCACAAGGATCTTTAAGACAATTACTAGAATTAACCGGTTTTCCACTATTTAGCAAATCTAATTAAATGCATTTATTACTAACAACTACGATTCACTATTTAACTAATTAATTCGCAATCAATGTATATTCACAACTTTAATAATTCACAATCACAAAAAATACCTAGACCTTGATACACCACTAACCCTATCAATCTTATTAATAACATTCGTCAATGCAGCACGTGTTCTTGAATTGCAGGAACCCTAATTCCATTAATCTCTTTCTCAAAGATATTAAATCCTAACCCTATATGTCTAATGGAAATCTCTTCCTCACTAGATGCATATAAAGGTTGCATTAATGATCATAATTCCTCATAAAGATAAATTCTTGATGCAAAAGATTCATGTAATCTATCTCTAGATTTACATTCAAACCCTTCTACTCATGCTAGATCTTTCCTATTAATTAATCCGTCGATTCAATTAACAAGAATCATACAATAATCTAATTATGCATATACTAGATTAAAAACTATCAAGCAACATGAATAGATCCAAGAACAAGAACTTCATTCAACAAATCAATTCAATCCACATTAGGGTTATGGTTTCTCAAAATCTAAGGCATATAGATCTAAGCTTCCATTGTAAAATAATTACAATTATAAACCATGGAAGAATAAACATAAAACATGATGATTACACCTTTAACCAACAAGTCTTGTGATGGAAAATTATTAGGAGTTCTTCTTCTTCTCACACGTCTTCTCTCCTAGGGTTTCTTCTCCTCTATCGGTGTTTTTTCAACAAAGAGTGGTTGGATCTATTTATAAGAAAGAGGATTTATTTTCTACACGGGTATTCTACACGGGACGTGTTCGGGGCCGTGTTGCTTCCTCATGTCAGCTATTTCCTCGGATTTGTCACAATTTGGAGTCCTACACAAGCCCGATCACAGCCTGTGTTGCGAAGTCGTGTATGTTCCATAAAGCATTCTGTCCATTTCTTATCTCTAATATAAGCATCCAACATAGCTCGTGTTGCTTCCTTATGTTCTTTACAATAGCTTGCTGTACATTTTTCAAGGCCAACACCAGCATTCAACACAGCTTGTGTTGAAATCTCATGTATGCTGAAATTCTTCACTTTGCACTTTCTTCATCAAAACTTGTTGTAATTCATCAAAATCTCCATAATGCTTATTATCTCCTCTTAATCCTGAAATTAACATATTACTCAAATCAGTATCCTTTTCTACAATTATTCACATATAAATCACTATAATATCATACTAAAACCATGTGAATAATTAGGGTATTTTGTACTTATCAATATTTAAGTGTTCTAATGGTTTGCTGGGTTTCTGTTTTATTGTTAACTAGTTCTTTGGGGAAAAGCCCTAACTTTTAAACTATTGTAATCACAATTTTTATTTAATTGATTTTGGTTGGATACTTGAATCTATTGATTGGGTACTTAGAAAGTTTAATAATTTAGTTAGTTCATTTTTATTGTTCAAAACTATTAGTTTTCTTTTTAATTACTTAATAAATTTTTTTTATAGAGTATAGATATTCCTATACTCACAATCTTGGATTATCTAAATTTCCATTGTTATCTATTCGTCTACAAATATTTATTTAAATATATATTTAGTATTTACTAAACTCATAAATTATATATATATATATTTTTTTTTTCTATAAATTAATTAAATATCGACTTAATGAAAATATACTTACTAATAAAAGGATTTATTAATTTAATTATAACTATTTTCGAAATTTTTCTTTTTACTGTAAATAATAAGAATATTAATTATTATTAACAATAATAATAATAATAATAATAATAATAATAATATCAATAATACTAATAATAATGATAACAACAACAACAACAACAACAACAACAACAATAATAATATAATAATAATTCTGAAATAGATTAGATAGAATAATTACTTTTCATAACATTAGTAATTATAATAATTGTCTTATACTTTAATTCATAATATTACTATAACTTTAGTCTTAAATTCATATTTAATATTATTTCAGAAATAATATTTTCAAGAATTCTAAAAATTCTTTTAACAATATAAGGAATATTAATAATTATAGTTAGAAAACCTATTATACGTAAATTACTTAATAACAGTAATTTATATTTCTAAAAATTTCTTTTTGGATTAATGTTAATAGATTAAATATTTAAACATCATATATTTAATAATGCTAGAAATAATTTATTTTTAAATAAAAAAATTCTAGTATTATATTATTAAATTCTAATATTACTATTAACATTTTCAGAAATAAATAAATAAATGCAGAAATTAAATAATAATTCTAAAATTACTTATATTATTAATTATTCTATAATTAAATTTAATTAGTTTCGTTTCCTTTTTTTTTTATTTTGAATTTTGGCCGAGAGGTACACGGGGAACACGTCCCGTGCACCTCCCGTGCTTATCGGGGATTACTGTTCATTGTCTTCCTCGATGAGCTTCGGTCGATTCCGATCGATTTCGACGTCAAGAAGTCGGGTTTTTGGATCCTATGAGCTCCTAGGACATTAATCTACTTGAATATCCAAAGAAAACAACAAATCAAGAACATGTTACCCGCTTTTTGGAATCATCAAGTTCGGTTATGGTTTAGAAAGATTACCTTCGTTGTGGCTTCTCGGTGAAATCCGAAGCTTCTAATGGACTTAGTTAGCTTCCTAAGATGTTTAGAAGTCAATATCAATCCTTAGATTCGAAAGAAAACACGCGGAATGAGATCGACTTACCTTAAGCTCGTTTTCAAGCGTTTTTTCCAGTTTTTGTTCGTGATTTTCGAACTGGGTTGATGTGTGCGTTTAAAAATCGGTTTCTAGGTTGATTCAACTCCTAATAGGATGTAATTGGATTCTGGAAAATTTGAGAGGGATTGAAGTCCATTTGCTTGTCTTTCTAAGGTAGTTAGTATATGTATATATATATATAAATATGTAGACGTTGGCTGCTTGTTTCCTCCTACATATTTGACACGAATTGCTTCTGTTTGTTGTTAATTCATCCACTTGTTGTATTGTCATTAATGCAGATGATTTGGCAAGTTTGCATTGGTTTAAGATAGATTTATATTGACTTTGTTTGCATTATTGAGAGGAAATCTGGCTCACCCATTTTAAGAAGATCAAAGCCATTGATCAATGATCAAACGTCTCCAGCAAGTTGATAATATGCATATATTATTTAAATAATAGTTAGATATTATTTAGTTAAATTTTCGGGTAGTTTATTATACTATTAGGGTATATTTTAGCTAGTATATGTAAGTTTATATACAAAAATGTCTTTAATGGATCCTACAAGATGTTTAGTTTAGCAAACAGTACAAATTTAAGTTTTAATAGTACGTATCTATTTGTTTAAGAAAGGTTTATCCTCCGCGATTTAGGTTTTATAAGCTTGTCGGGTCAATTTTCGTTTCAGGCTCCAAGAGCTTAAGAAAACCCTAATTCGAATACTGATATGATTCAAATCCGTGTCTGAAGTCTAGATCTCAAGTTATATATCAGTTTATGTTTTTATTAGATATTTATAATTCTAACAGTTTATCTTAAGATCACGATTTTCTAACTAAAAACCTATTGGGTCGTTTACTTAATAATACTTCTGATATATAAGCTAACTTAGCTATATATATTGAATTTGGGTACCTACTATGAAATCTTATCAATGTAGTTTATTACTAACTAGGAATCTCAAATTTTAGGGTTCAAGTCTAAATATAGGTTCATTACTACTCCTTATTTCAACCTCAGGTCTTTGTTGAATACAAAAGTGTTCACTTAATATCTATATTTAGGTTTTTCCATTTAATCTATTTGTTTGACAAGGATTCGGGTTTGAATTTTGAAATATCCTTTGATCATACCTTGAATTATCAATTCAAGATACGAAATCTCGTTTTTGGTATCAATTGGGGTCAAAGAAGTTCTTTTATGAAGTTTATGGGTCCCAATCCGGCCAAATTTAAGTTATCTATCTAATCTAGGGTTTCTGATTAACTCTAGGTTTACTAGTCAGTTCATAATTTCTAATCTAGAGTCGTATCGTATGGTGGAAGTTTGCGGGGTTTACAACTCACCTTGTATTTTTAGTTTGAAAGCAAATATGGGGAAATTCTGTAAAAAAAAATTTCAAAAATCTCTTAAAAATTGGAGATAGTAAAAGTAAAGACTGAAAGCAATGAAATTAACTTGTAAAAGTATCTTACTCGCATGTTGTTGTGATTGGTTTACTAAGTTGAAATTGAGTTGTAAAATCCTTAACGAATAAGTTTACTTTATTTTTAACTTTGGAATTGGAAATTTAAGAGCTAGTCAAATCCTTTTGTGAAAAATAAATAGGTTTACTTCTAGAAAATTTTAGCTTGTATGTACTCTTTGAATTATAACACTTAGTGAAAGAGGTAGAAGAAACTTTTAAACCTAGTGATCCTTTATAAAAATAAGTCTTTGATTTGTTATTGCATTCAAAAAGAAACAAACAAGCATAGCCACTACTCCTCTGACTTAAAAATTTGAGTTATGAGCATCTAAACTTGAATGTTAAAGTGAGGAAGAGTTCTTAGGGGTATTTTGAAACCTGGTCATTTAGATGATGAGCCTGGGATGTGCTAACTCAATGAACTCACTATAACGAGAAGCGAAGAAAGGCAAAAGCTCAAATTATGAACTTTGAAAAGCAAAAAGATGGAGGCAAAAAACCTCCCAAAAAGAAAATAAATGCTTGAAAAAGAAAAAGGAAAAATGAATGCAAATATGCAAATAAAAGGAGACTTATAAAAAGAAGGAGAAAACCTAAGGAAAAGGTAGATACCACATGCTTTCATTTGTTGTTACTAAGAATATATATAAGCTAAAAATCCAATGAAGTTTAAATGAGTATTTTTCCTTAGTGGATTGTGTATTTGCTTATTGAATAGAATGTTCTTTTGTTAAAAATTGAGATTAAAACTTGTTTTGTCTGAATTAACTCCTCAATTTTGATTATAGTACTCTAATTGTAAGAAACTAATGTGGTTAGAGTAGTAGATACAAGAAAAGCAAGTTAAAGAAATTGTGCTTAAATTAGAAAAATTATACTATCTATGAGAGGTTCCAATAATTTTGTTCTTCATTATTTTGCTTGAGGACAAGCAAAAGTTCAAGTGTGGGGGAGTTGATAAGATCATATTTTATACAACTTTTTCAATGTGCGATTTGAATAAACCTATCTTAAATTCTATAAAAATTGCTTGAATAAATATTTGTTTTGATTAAATTCATGTTTCAGGTCTAATTTGAGTAAAGGAAAGCAAAACTAGCATTGCTGAATTGAGAAAAGGAAAATTCAGGGGGTACACCGACTTTTCTTAAGTCAAAGCCGCCGGCGTAGTGCCAGCTTAGAATTCAAAACTTTAAGGCTGGCGGTGTAGGATGTGGAAGAGCAAACAACAACAAAGGCTGGCTTAACACTGCCAGTGTAAAAGAATGAAAGCCACCATCTGCAAATATAATCCAATGCCGGCTTTCTGGGATTCAAAGCCACCGGTGTTGAGACGGCTTTCATTGTGCACAGAATTGAAATATTTAAGGCTGTTGACAAAGCTGCCAGCCTTGATTATCAACAACACGGCCTTCAACTTACGCTGGATAAATCAAGTACTACGCTGCCCTTTGAAACGACGTAATTCATCCACAGAAAGCTAAATTTTAAGGCCGAAGTTAACACTGCCAGTGTTCACTGACTTTTCACATGTACGCCGCCTATAAGTCGTCGGCGTTGGATATGTAACTATCGATGTATTGTAACTATAAGATTTTGTAATTAAAGAGTCTGAATTTCTTCTATATAAAGATAGGTTTTCTTCATAGGAGGATACACGAAAAATAGACAGTTTGAAATTCCCTTGTGATAGTTTAAGAGAGAATTTGAGAGATTGAAACTTTGTATTGAAAAGATTTTGCAAGTGAAGATTTAAACAATTCAATTGGTGATTTCTAATCTTATTTCTTATGCGATTCTTTTGTTTGATTTATTTTTTTTAATATGATATCATTTTCATTTTCTTATTTGATTGTTGAATCATTCATGAACAAATAAATTTTGCTTGTGGGAAAAGATGAAAACCTAATCTTGTTAAAATGATCTTTGAAATTATATTATAAAGTTGTTAAAATTTTAGAATATTTGTATTGAATTCTAATTATTTATCTTGTTTCTGTATGAAATTGGATTGATAAGAATCTTGATAATTCGGAAGAAGAATTAGGGTTCATAAGAATTCATAAAATAAGATTAAACAACAATTGTGGAACGCAAATTTTAATCTAATTTAGAAATTGTCTCATATGATTCATGCAATGTTTTAATTTAATTTCTTACTAAGGAATTAGGAGAAATTAATTTAGGACATTAGAAAATTATAAAATCGGAAGATTTATAATTGTAAATTCGATTCCATTAATAATTTATTAGCGGAAGCTATTAGATTATTTTGTGGTTTCCCAAAACTTATAGTTTTAGGTCTTGACAATTTCATATAAATATATAATTCTAACTATTCATATAATATAATTTCAATATGATTAGCAAGATTAGGATGGATTCTGCTTCTTCCCACATTTTTTAATATATCTATCTCATTCTCACATCTCATACTTGTGTAGCATCCATTATTAGAACTAGAATAGATAATTATAAAATCTTAAAGTCAATAGCCTAAAATATTAGTTTAAATTGATACCGTCTAGTAATTATAGAATTTTCTCGTGGAACGATACTTGACTCATTTTTCTATATTATTTGATTCGATCCAGTATACTTGCTGTAGTAATACCGTGCTTTATTTATCTATAAATTTCAAACGGGTCATTCTATACGACAATAAGAAATTATGTTTGCTTCTTTTGTTTGGCTTTAGTTAGTAAAGACCACGCAGAATGTGATACTAACATGACACCGTGATGATCTATGTGTGAGGTTGTCCCGAGTGGACTTATGCATAGAAATGATTCCGGATTAGATTTTTGCAGAGGCTGCGATGTGTGGATGATTCTCCAACACCAATATATGTATAATGGCATATTTTCTATATGCTTGTTTTTATGGAGTCATGAGTTACTCCAAGGTTTAGGACTGGAATGCAGATGTTTTAAACATGCTGTTTGTTGGCTAAATTAAAAGAAAATAATTTGTATCTGTGCATTAGAAATAGTTGCATGTGATTATATAGCTGTGTGTGCATATGCATTTGTATGTGGTTTGGCGTACTGGATTTTTTTCTCATTCCTTTCAATTTTTAGGAACAGGAGAAATGTGTTTGGCGTACTGGATTTTTTTCTCATTCCTTTCAATTTTTAGGAACAGAGAAGATTAGGTGATTTATAATCTTTTTGGATGTGATAATATGTTAATCAAGGGAGGATTATAGTGGACCATATTACCTTGTTGATGTCTAGGATACATGGACTGGATTTAGAATAAGATGGAATGCTTAATCATTTATATATTTTTATGAGGTTAAGATGTTTTAAGAGTTTTTTTTTTTTATGTTATGATAGGATTATTGTGGGCTATGGTTTATGCCAACAAGATGATTTAAAGATTCAGTTTTGATAGTATCTTTATGCAGGTACTCTTTATGTGAGTTTTGAAGATTCATATTATCATTTATTTGTGGTTTAGAATTTCGTAGCCTTAGGGTGTTCTTAGAAAGTGAATGACACTTGGCGAGTTATGATACCTTTAAGTTAGGGATTACAGTCATCATATAGTTGTTAGAGATTGTGCCCTAGGCCAATTACTAAGTATTGTTATTTCATGAGGCTAATCACCAATTAGTGATTTAATTTTTAAAAATCCAATGGGAAGAATAAATAAATTATTATTATAAATAATAATTTACTATCACTACCAACCCTAATAAGATTAGGGGCATTATTGTCAGTGCAAAATACTGACATAATATAAATAGGTGTGATAAAATCTCATTTAGGGTTAAGACTTTTACTGTCACATTTGACAGCAGGGAAATTCTGTACCCCTAAAATAGAAACACAAAAAACATGATTCTTCTCAAATAATCTAGAAGCGTTCTAGATTGTGCTAGCACACAAAGGAGATTCCTTTTGAAGATTGCTCGTTCGTGTTTGATATCGTAGAGAGTATTGTGATTTCGCGGTACCTACAGATCCGATCTGCAAATTAATTTCAAGTTCAAGCTTTTAAAGGTATGAAATCAAACTATTTTTTTGCTTTAATCTAATCAATACACATGGATATTAGGTTAGGGTTTTTCTTTGAATTCCGATGCGAAAGATTTGATCTTTATGTTTTGAAATCCTTTAGAAACCCAACAGTGGTATCAGAGTCGGTTGTGTTTTTTATTAAATTGAAATCTGTTTTATGATTTGCATGTGATGCTATGAAATTCATTTATACATGTAATTATGAAAATTAATTTGAGTTTATGAAGAACTAAATTAATACAAATACGAATTTGTAATCTTATTATAGAACCTTGCTTTGAGGGTTTGAATAGATTTGGTGTAATTAGATTACAATGGATCTTTAGAGTTTTTCTTAATAACAGTTGGTTCATGAAAAGTATAATCAGATCTGCATGATTATGGTTATCAATTACAAGCTGTTATTGGACGTTTGATTTATATATATATATATATATATAATGCGGTGATAATTGGGTATGTTTCCCAAACAGTTCTGTGAATTAGATATGAACCATAGTTTTTATGAATATGGAACGGGGTAAACAATTCAGCTCAAATTGAGGGTAATACTGAGCTCGAATACAAGCTAAGTAATTGATGTAACCAAATTGTTGTAAGCTTGAATACAAGCTCAGGTTAAAGGAATTTGTAAACTATTTCATTCATAATCTGTATTCATCAAATTACATGCTTATGGACGTTTTTGCTCTACAGAATATTCCCCCAAATCACCCATGTGCTATGACAGGTTGGCTTAACAAAATAAGTGGGAAATTTACCTTACTCTAACTAATTCTAACAGAATGTGAAATTGTTTGTTGTAACTAATCGGAAATACAAATACATTTAGAAAGTTTAAGCTTAGGAAAAGTTATGGATAGTTAGAGCCCACTTAGGCCTACCCATAAACTTCTCGGCCCAAGCCCCTTCTCACAGCCCAGCCTCTTTAACTCTGTTTTTCCCTTCTTCCTTCTTCAGTTTCCACTTCTCTTTTCTGTCTTGTCGTCCTCTTCTATCATGTCTCCTTCATAACCCCAAAACAACCCTAAGTCACATTAACCCCATTACATTCTTCCCCACTAGAAAATTCGCTTGCCTACAAGCTAGAATTAGGAAATCGTAGCCTCATATTAGCAAGGAATTCCCAGGTGGCCTCCGAAGCTGGCTTATTCTTCCACAAGATAAGTACCAAAGTCTCGGCCACATTTCCACGCTTGGTTACTTTCCTTTCTAGGATGGCTGCAGGTTCTAACCCTTCTGTTTCTACAATTGCAGGTAGAGATGGAAGCGACTTGGGATGCTCTCCATGGAAGCGCTTCAGTTGAGATACGTAGAAGGTGGAATGGATTTCGGCCTCTTTGGTAGATCTAATTTGTAAGATACCTTGCCCACTTTATCTAGTATCTTATATGGTCCGTAGAATTTTGCTGATAGCTTATGGGATTGTCATTTCTTGATGCTGTTCTGTCGATAAGGTTGCAATTTGAGTAGAACCCAATCCCTAATTTCGAATTCCCTGTCTGTCCTCCCCTTATCAGCTTGTTGCTTCATCCGGTGTTGAGCCTCCTTAGGTGAAATTTTAGTATCTCAATTCCTTCCTCCTTGTTTCTGAGCATATGGTCCACTATATCGTTACGTGAGTCCCTTGGTATATAGGGCAAATGTATAGGAGGTGGGTAGCCATAGATAATTTCAAACGGAGTTTGATTGGCACTAACATGGAAGTCAGTGTTGTACCACCACTCTGCCAATGCTAGGTACTGAGTCCATCTTTTTGGGGAATCTCCTGTCATACACCTTAAATAAGTTTCAAGGCATTTGTTCACGTTTTCTATTTGGCCATCTATTTGGGGGTGGTAGGCCGTGGATAGGGTAAGCCCCGGAAATTTCAGTAAATAATTTCAAGATGAACTTCGAAAATAAACCCTAAAAATCACTCCAAATTAAAACCGAATTTCGATAAGTCCTAATTCACAAACGAATTCAGAAACTTCTTAATCTTGAGAAAATGAAAATCTTTAAACAATAAAATAAGAACTCAGTGGTCTTCAAATTCAAAACCACGACGTACGAAAAATCCATATTTAACTCCGACTTATAAACGGGTAATAAAGCCAAAAACAAATTAAAAAGTAAATAACGATTGATCTTCGAAATAAACTCAATTCAAGAATTCCGAAAACATTAAGAGATATTAAATACTTACAAAAATAAAATTTAAAATAAATTTCTCAAATTAAATATGTTGTATGAATATAAATATCAGTTTCCAAATTGGCAAAGCCTAAACCGGAAAATCACCCGGAAACCCTAACCGGAATACAATAGTGTAAGTCCGGCAATCTAGCGCCCCTAACCCTAGAGGCCAAGGTAGTATATGTAGAATAGCTCATAGTAATATGAGTTTGTTTAAAAATATCAGATTGGTAAATTTTTGACCTATTTCGAACTCGTTCGGATACAGACTTCGAAAAGCGTGTCCCGGGGCTCGAGATATCAAAAATATACCAATAGTACCGTTAGACTCGTAATTTCATAAGATTTTTAAATATATCAGTTATGAAATTTTTCGGGTTATAAAAGTTACAGTTATAACCCTTTTATCGTATTTTCATTATTACCGGTAATTGAATAGTCTTTTGCACTATTTATTTTTATTTCATTACAAAATTTTATTATTCTTATAAAGCCTTATATTTTTAGATAAATATTTTATATGTTATAGAAAATTTTGTTTTTCTAAAATTTAGACGTTTCGGGTCTTTACGGGATCAGATTCTGTTTAAGACCCGATACTAAATATAAAATAAAATAATTTAATAATTGAAAAATATTTGAAAAATATTTTTATTTTCATAAAATAATTTTTTAGAATTTTTCGGGTTATAAAAATATTATTTATAGCCCATATTCGCCTATTTTGATCATACCGGTAACATATTTGTTAAAATACTAAAATAATTCAAATAATTATTTAATTTTAATTATGAAAAATCTGCTACAAATATTTTGAATAAATTTTCCAATTTTATTTTATTTTAATTTATTTTATTAAAAAAGTACTCTTACAACCCATCTTTTCAAGTACACCTTTCATACATCACTTCTTTTTCACTTCAATCTTTCTACACTTCATTATCAATTCTTGGCAGATTTTTTTGACTCCTTTTGGCTGCCTTTTGTCCTTTGAAACCCTCCAAAAATTAATTACAATAACTCTCTTTCAATACTTCTTCAAAAAGCTACACATACCATTAATTACATTACAATTTCAAGTCAAAAGCCAATCAAATTTCTCTCTCTCTCTCCCCCTCTCTTTCACGTGAATCCTCCCCCAAATTTCTGCCCTTGCTTTATTTTTTTCTCATTCAATTAATTAACACACATTAAATGCACTCATTTTCTCTCTCTTTCATTTACACCTTCAAACCTTAACCATTCTTTACACTTTTCTCTCTCTTTTTCCTCTCTTTCTTTCTTCTTTCTCTCTTGTTCTTTCAAGAACAACAAGCTGCCCCCATTCCATTCTTGAGCTTCCACACTTCATTTTTAAAGATTTTCTAAGCAAATCTTTATCCCAAAGCTCCATAGGTGATATAGGTAAAGTATAATGAAGGTTTCATGCATCAAATGAACTTCCATAAGCTTAAAAGCTTAGGATGATGATGCCAAAAATGAAATCTTTCTCTTCTCCACTTTTATTACCTTGTATTATAATTATTTTCTTGTTTAAAGTTATTATATTTTGTAGATCTAACTTTTTATGGCTTTGATTTTTGTTTATGCCATAGATCTTGTTATTTAAGTTGTTATTTTTGTTATTCCTTATGATTTATGCATAGATCTAGCATTCACATGTCTATCTTAGTGATTCATGCATGTAAAACTAGTTTAGAAAACTAGATCTAAAGTTTTGAGTTCATAGATGCATTAGATCTTTGTTTATGTTCATGAACAACTTGCTATAGCTTGATGATGGTAGGAAAGTTGTAGGAAACTCAAGATCTATTTTATTTTCAACAAAAATCAATTTTGCAAATTCGGATGAAAATGGAACCATATTTAGAAAAGTGGTTTTTCAACTTCAAAATGTGTATTTTTCATTTAAAATGAAGGGCTTAGGGTATAGATACCATAAATGAAAGATTTTGATAAGTGAAGTTTAGATCCATGATGTTTATAGCTTATTACCATGCATTTGTTTTATGTTTATGTTCATATTAAGTATAGATCTTAGTTATGAACTCAAACAAAATTGTGAAATTCGTATTTTGGCAAGACCCACATTTAAAAACCACTTTCCAAGTGTGAAAATGTAATTTTTACTTAAGAAAATGAAGGCTTAATATATGTATATCATCAAGACTTCTTTTTACAAGAATCAAAAGTGATTTCCAAAAGTTATTTTCAAAATAAAAATTCTATTTTCGGATTTTGGCCAAAGCCTATTTTAAAAACATGTTTTCCAACTCAAAAATGAAGTTTTTATTTAAGAAATGGAAGGCTCATAAGATATGATATGTAAGGAATGGATTTTCATGAGCTTAGATAGATTTTATCAAAAGATATAACCAAAAATGAATTTTGTAAATTCGGATCCCAACTAAGACCAATTTTTAGAACCCATGTATCAACTCCAAAACTCATGTTTTATGTGAAAAATGAAGTATATAGGTAATAGATATCATTAAGCAATGATTTTTACAAGTTAAAATGAGTTTAGGCATGAGTAAGGTGTTAAACAAGTAATGGAATTAAAATGAAAAATTTTGAGTTAGTGATCAATTGTCAAATTCGTAATTTGAGATGATGCATAAGTAATCACTTAGTATTTGAGCTCAAATTGCAAGTTTTATATGTTAAATGAAGTCCTTAGACAATAGATATAGTAAAGCTTCAAATTTTAATGCATTAAACAAGTTTTTCCCCAAATGAATCATTCAAAAAGTGGATTTTCTAAAATTCGGATTTTTGAATAAATCATATTGGAAAACATATTTGCAAAGTGTAAAATGCAAATTTTTGTGTAAGAATGAAGTCCTTAGTAGTTATACATGGTTGAGCCTTAAATTTCTAAGTATCAAATGATTTTTACTTAAAGGAATCACTCAAAAACTAATTTTTGTAAAATTCGGATTTTGGAATCAACCCCACTTGAAAACATGTTTACAAAGTGCAAAATGGAAATTTTTATGTAGAAATGAAAGTCATAAGTAATAGATATAATGAAGACTCAATTTTAACAAAAATAATTATATTTTCTTAAGTAATATCCAAACGAATGGAAATGATCAAAGTTAGAAAACTAGATTTTTAAAAGTAGTTATTTGAAGTCTTGTAAAATAAAGAGTTATAAAATTTTCTTTTAGCAAAAATCATCAAGATCATGCATACATGAAACTCATTCATTCATGTTAGGAAATCATTCATATTGCATGTATAGCTAATTTATAGTAACATTACAAACATTTACAAAACTATTTTTCGGAATCGGAAACCGTTACTGATAATCTGATCCCTTTTCGAGACCTAAATGTTTTCAAAACTTAAAATAATATTAGAATAGATAGATCTTTCGAAGTAGATAGAAATCGATATATAATTTGCGAGATTCCGAGTTAAAATGACCAAGTTATGGCCGTTTTAAGTTGGAATTCCCGCTTAGGACGAGAATTACGAATTTGATAGTTTGTATGAGATAGCTTGGACTAGTTAAGTGATGAAATACTTATTAGGGTATTTCTTCCTTTTTAGGTGACCCCGATATCGACGATTCCCTACCACCGGATTACTTGTACTAAGAGACCGGTGATCCAATGGAGTGAGTATTACTTCCGATTTCATTTATTGTATGTGATTGTAATAATAGTTGCACTAGGTATTTGGTAAAGATAAAATGGATATGCATGATGGGGACGAATGGGAAAGATGTATGCTTGTTGTTGATATGAGAAATGGAATGTAAGAATATCGAAGCCGAGTGATTAACTATTGCCTGTATAGATGAATTAGAATTGATTGTCTGCGATTATTGACTGATCACTTAAAAGAATTGGTATAATTGATTATTTGGAATTGAAGATGAAATTGAACTCATTCATACACGATGGGGATGGAGCATTAGCATTTGTCGGTTTATCGTTGTGCCTTAAACGATTTTATAGTTTATAGTTGTCCGTAAGCTGAAACGGTCTCGGTCGTACCGCAGGATTCGTTAATCTGCTAACCCGGGATGGAGGGCGCAAGTCCATCCACATATGATTTCCGGCAGGTCATATGTTTGTTGAATTCATGAGTTTGATGCATATCACTTGTCTGACTAATCACTTGATTGTATGATGTGTTATAAATGTAATCCTGGAAGTTTTCACTCACTAAGCTAGTGTAGCTTATACCCCTATAGTTGTTTAAATGAACAGGTTATCTCAAGAATGCAAAGTGGGGACTGAATTGGTTGGAGCCGGGTATGACTCCGGGGTTCCGGCAAGACATAAGAATGTTTGAAGTTATTAGCTAGGTTTTCCTATTTGCCTTGTAATAGTTTATGTAGTAGAATTTTTGATGAATTGTAATTGAAGTTAATGAGTTGTATTTTGAAGAATAGTGAATTGAATTTCCTTTACATTGTTCTCAAGTTGTATCAACATAAAATGCATTACTCCGATGAGTCTCCTCCATGTGTTAGACGCCTTGTACATAGTATGGAAGCCTTCACGTGACTGAGGTGGTCATTCTTAGGCTTTAATATTGTGTACGGCGGACTGCCACGTTTAGGGTACCCTTCGGGGCATGACAGATAGCTTAAGTTCGACCCCTTGTAACTTAAAGAATTCTTGCTAGAAATTGCTAATGAATATTGGGTCTCTATCGCTCACTATCCCTTCTGGCATGCCATGTAGCTTGTAGACATACTCTAAGAAGAGCTTGTGCTACCTTAGGAGCTGTGTAGGGGTATGAAGGCCAACAAAGTGTGCATACTTACTCAACCTATCCACTACCACCATGATGACCTCTAACCCATTTGACTTAGGCAGCCCCTCTATGAAGTCCATGCTGATTTCTACCCAGCAACCCTTAGGTATAGGTAGAGGTTGTAATAATCCTGGTGTAGCTACGTGCTCGTACTTATACCTCTGGCAAATTTGGCACTCCCTAACATACTGTCTGACATCTTTCTCAAGTTTAGGCCAATAAAATACTGACCTCAGCTTCTTGTATGTGGCCTGAGCACCTGAGTGGCCTCCTAGGACTCCATCATGATACATGCTTAGTAGTTTCCTTCTCAGCTCTATAGAAGGTCCCACCACACACCTTCCTTTTCTCTTCAAGACTCCTTGCTCATAAGTGAAATGTTTGCACATCTTCCCTGCCTGCAGTTGAGTCAACAGCTCAGCATACCCATCGGGCATATTCCAACTTTTCCTTAATTCTTCTACAAGTTCAGGAGTCGTAACCGTAGTGGTCAAGGAATTTAAGCTAGCATGAGTGCATCTGGAGAGGGCATCAGCAGCTACATTAGCCTTGCCACTCTTGTATTTGATCTCGTAGTCCATACCCAAGAGCTTGGTAAGCCACTTATGCTGGCTGGTTGTGATCAACCTTTGTTCCAATAGGTGTTTCAAGCTTTGGTGATCAGTCTTGATTACAAAATGCCTACCCATCAGATAGTGCCTCCATCTTTCTACTAATAATACAATAGCCAATAGCTCTTTTTCATACACTGATAAGGATTGCTGTCTAGGAGTCAAGGTCTTACTCAAATAAGCAATGGGGTGGTGCTCCTGCATGAGGACAACACCAATTCCTTCCCCACTTGCGTCAGTCTCCAATTCGAATTCCTTAGAGTAGTCGGGTAGTCTAAGGACTGGAGATTGCATTAAGGCTAGCTTAAGTTTCTCAAAGGCCACTTGAGCCTCCTTGCTCCATCCAAAGCTGTCCTTCTTTAGCAGTTGAGTAAGCGGCCTGGCTAGGATGCTATAACCTCTTATAAATCTCCTGTAGTAGCATGTTAACCCCAAGAACCCACGTAGTTGCTTCAAGGTTTTAGGCTTAGGCCACTGCTTAATTGCATCAATCTTCTTAGGGTCTGTTGCTACTCCTTCTCGGGTGATGATGTGGCCTAGATATTCTATCTATCCAGCACCGAAAACACACTTGGTTTTCTTGAGATAGAGAACTTCTTTTCTTAAAACTTCAAAGACAAGCTTTAAATGCTTCACATGTTCTTCCAGGTGTGAGCTGTACACCAAAATGTCATCAAAGAATACCAAAACGAACTTCCTTAAGTAAGGCCTAAAAATATGATTCATGAGGCCTTGGAAGGTTGATGGAGCATTGGTCAACCCGAAAGGCATCACTAAAAACTCATAGTGACCCTCATGAGTTTTAAATGCTGTTTTATACACATCCCCAGGATGCATACGTATTTGATGGTACCCTGACCTGAGATCCAATTTGTTGAAATAGGTAGCTCCATGCAATTCATCAAAGAGATCCTCAATGATAGGTATAGGGAACCTATCCTTCACAGTCTGCTGATTGAGATCTCTATAGTCAACACACATTCTCCAAGTATTATCCTTCTTTCTCACCAACACTACCGGGGAAGCAAATGGACTGTTACTATGCCTGATTACTCCACTGGCAAGTAATTCTCGTACCATCTCTTCCAGTACATTCTTTTGAATGGCTGAATGTCTATATGGTCTTAGGTTGACCACCTTAGACCCTTCATGTAGTGGAATCTTGTGATCATATGCTCTAGGGGGAGGTAGGTTCATTGGTTCCTCAAATAGGTCATAATAGTCTTCTAGCAAATCTATCAGCTGTGGATTTAATGCTGGTTTATAGCTGTCTTTTTCTTCCTGTTCACCACTTGGACCACCCAGCATTATACTTGCAACATCGGTTCATGGGTTATCAACCTGGAGAAGGCAGAGCTATCAATCATCACTAGTTGCTTTGTCTCCCCTGTCAATCTGTAAGCCTTCCCATTACATTCGAAACTCATAGTTAGTAGCTGAAAATTCCAACGAATTGTTCCTAGGGTACTCAACCATGGTATTCCCAGTATCAAGTCATAGCCAGATAGTGGGAGTATGTGTACTTCAGCTACAAACTCCTGACCTTGCATTATCCACTCAAATTGGTTGATTTTGTGATGGCTAACCAATTTTGACCCATCAGCCAAGGATACCTTCAGTGGTGAAGTGGCAGTCAAACAGCAGTTGAGTCCCTTAATCAATCCTTCATCCACAAAGTTGAGTGAACTTCCTGTATTAATTAGGACACTCAAACTTCGTTTCTTGTATGCACCCGTGAGTCTCATGCTGGTGGTGGTAGACTAGGTAGAATGCTGGATAGCATTGAGAGAAAGTTTGGCCAAGTCGGCCTCTACATCCACTAGCTCCACATCAGTTTCTTCCGCCTCTTCCACCTTTTCTCCTGCCTCAACCACTAACATATTCAATTTTTTCTTACATCTATGTCATGGTCCAAAAAGCCTCATCACACCAGAAACATAATTTTTTCCTTCTTTTCTCCTCCAATTCTTCGAGGGTGAGTCTTTTGGTTGATTTATTAAATGGCATGTGAAGGTTATTTCAATTTTGAGGGTTACTGTGGGTGGAGGTAGGGTTGTGTTTAGGTGAGTTCTGGATAATGGGTAGTGCTTTAGGATAGATCGGGGCTCGGTTGTACTGTGGTGTGGTGTGGTTCACTTGGGGTGTATAAGAAGGTTTTTGGTTTAGTTTGGAGGTTTTAAGGTGTTGTTTGGATGCTAACAGATTGGCTTCTTGTAGCTTTGCTAAAGCAACAGCCTGGAGGAGGGTTTGGGATTGAAACATACGAATAGGGTATTGGATGGAGGGATGTAAGCCACTGATAAAGCAGCTAACTAGGTAGGGTTCTGGTAGTTTGAGTTGGGTAATAAGGTGCTCGAATTCTTCAAGGTATTCTTGAAGTTCCCCCTCTTGTTGCAGCTCCTTCAATTCCGCCATTGGATCCTCATATGCCCTGTCACCAAACCGGGCCTGCATCTCCTTCACCAATGTTTCCCAAGTAACCACCTGATCCGACCCTTGATTTTGTACATAAGAGTAGTACCACTTCAGGGCCTTTCCTTCAAAATACATGGCAGCCACCCTACCTTCCAATCTTCTGGAGTTAGGTCCATCTCAAAATATTGTTGCGCCTTATATAACCAGTCCTTAAGTTCATCCCATCAAAAGTGGGAAATTCAATCTTAGGTGCTCTCGACCTCAGTGGATGTAGATTGTCAGTAACGTTCAAGGATTCTAACCTGGAGTTAGAACCGCTCGCTGGTTGCTTGCCCATTGAGCTTAATCCAGAAGTCAACACATTCTCCACTTGGTGAGTTCTCAATTCTATCAATGCAAGATTCTGTTGATCCATCGCTCCTTGCATTCTCAGCTAGGTCTCATGGAGTGAATTGAAAGTGCTCTCTGTTTGTTCTTTTACATATGCTTCACAGCTTCAGGGTTTCTTCGGCATGCTCCTTCATGCCTGCTCGGACTGCTTCTTCTATTTTCTTGGCCTCACGCGTCTCCATTTCCAGGAAGGAAGGCTCTGATACCACTTGGAACGGGGTAAACAATTCAGCTCAAATTGAGGGTAATACTGAGCTCGAATACAAGCTAAGTAATTGATGTAACCAAATTGTTGTAAGCTCGAATACAAGCTCAGGTTAAAGGAATTTGTAAACTGTTTCATTCATAATCTGTATTCATCAAATTACATGCTTATATGGACGTTTTTGCTCTACAAAATATTCCCCCAAATCCACCCATGTGCTATGACAGGTTGGCTTAACAGAATAAGTGGGAAATTTACCTTACTCTAACTAATTCTAACAGAATGTAAAATTGTTTGTTGTAACTAATCGAAAATACAAATACATTTAGAAAGTTTAAGCTTAGGAAAAGTTATGGATAGTTAGAGCCCACTTAGGCCTACCCATAAACTTCTCGGCCCAAGCCCCTTCTCACATCCCAGCCTCCTTAACTCTGTTTTTCCCTTCTTCCTTCTTCAGTTTCCACTTCTCTCTTCTGTCTTGTCGTCCTCTTCTGTCATGTCTCCTTCATAACCCCAAAACAACCCTAAGTCACATTAAACCCGTTACACAATAAAAGCTACGAACAGCGGACATTCGATTGTTTTTCAAATCAAATTAAAAAAAAAAAAAAAAGTCGCCCAATTTATGTGGAT
>JAMXBD010005228.1:0-21600 GCA_024138025.1 Combretum micranthum
TTTCAACACATCCTCTAGTGGATTCTGAGGTGGTGGAGGGGCATTTGTTGGAGAATTTTCAAATATCCTTGCATTTCTACCCCTGCCTCTTCCTCTTGGCATTCTAGTATCATAAAACATATTACTTGAGTCAATCATAAAACTCATACCCAAAGAAAGATTACAAGTAATCATACATATTTCACATCCATACTTCATAATCAAAACACACATGATATTATATAATTAGTGCTTTATATACAACCAAAATTTGCACTAACACTAGTTCTATGTTCTCTTTATCCACTACAGGGATTATCGTGCTTCATACTACATATCTCATATAACAGTAAGTTCATCAAAACAGTACATCAGTTATATTATCTATCAAGGCATATATCAAGGCTACTCTATGGGCTAGGGTACAGAGGTCCCTTGCCCTTGTCCCGAGGGCCCAACTGTGGATAGTGATCCTCCTCCTCTGAACCACTATCATCACTCTCCATCCTCCCTCTACTCCCTGGTGGTGCTAAAGTCAGATTGGTATCCATCATACGGATACCTTTAGTAGCAGGTCTCCTCATAACATCAGAAGGTGCCACATCTTCCTCAATCCACCCCCCATGAGCAGTCCCAGTCCAATGAGCATAATTATAATTGGAGACAAATTTTTCTGCTTCCTTCCTTCTCTTTTTGCCTTCTTTTTCATCTATCATAGCTGTAGTCACACTTTGCATAACCACTGTGGTCTGCATAGCTGCTTGTCTTCTTTTATTAGCTGACCTCCTAATGGACTGAGTCTCATCTTCCTCTTCTGGTATGATAGGGGGCCTGTTTGTCAAAACACTTCTGGGGAAATGGCTTCTGATCACATGTGTCAGCATCCTCTCATCATCAGGAGCAGTATCCTCCCGGACTAAGGCATGATCATACCTGATATCATGTGCATATACCCAATCACCTCCAATAGGAATCCAGATCCTAAAGTCTGGAAGATCAGGTCTCACTGATCGGGCTGACACAATGAAGGCTATATTATCAATCTCTATGCCTCCACCCTTCTGGATGATCAATCTCTCAAACCTGTAGAGGGTTTCTACGGCTGTGCCATTATCTGGAAAAGCTCTTTCTACTAAAAACAACCAAGTCTTCAACATGGGTTGTAAACCTTTCTTCCAAGTGCTAAAAATTTCATCCAGGGTCTTTGTAATGCCAGACAATGCCAAATCTTCTACTAAGACTCGGAGTCGGCGCCTATAATCTGTAAGGGTTTCCTCCTCCATCATGCTAAAGATTTGCCATTTAATATGACAAACTGCGGGATTGGACTGCACAATAAAATTTGTATGATTAGCAATCACACAGATTTTATTCCTAATTGTGCATCTAATTCTACTAATAACTACCCACTAACTCACATGGTTCTATTTGTGTCTAAATTGGTATTTTTAACTGCACATTTACTAATTCAACTTCTTACATATATTTGTTTTTCCTATACCAGCAACCATGCTCTGATACCAACTTAAATCTGTCACGCCCCGAGGGTACTCTAATAATAATAATCAAGAACCACTCGATTAACATTATTAGATTACCTTCTAGGAATGACATGATTTTCAAAAACAGGATCTTTTAGTTGCTTGGATGGAATAAACAAACATATATAAGATGTTAATTAGTAAACAACTATCACAAACTACTATATTACAGATCATACGCTTCAGAATTCCTTACAACCTAAACTGATGATTCTAATGCACATTACATGCACCATAAGATTATTACAGATATAGATATTCTAATTCTATACTAAACTTTAAACTTCTGGCTTCTATTTCCTTACCGGGACCATGCTCCTGCTAGTAATGAGCCACGGTCGCAGAGTGAACCTGAAAGGACTGTGGGAGTGTGAGCTAAAACACGAGCTCAGTGAATAACCAGAACTTATTACACATAGCATACAAGTTATTAATCAATCATATGAATGCAGCAATCACACAAATGAACATTACAAGCTTGGATAACCCGGAATCCAAACAGGATGAAGATTTACGCCCTCCCATCGGGGTTGAAGGATCCAATCTATGGTCCACCTACCCAGGAGAGACTTAAGCTTTCAGGAAATAACAATCTCAATTTAGTTATCTCTTTATACTTATCATGTTTCATTATTTATTTCCTGTTTAGCTTTAGAAACTCCACTAAGTGTTAGTTATTCTCACGTAATACCATAAGCGGCGTCCTTCGTTTACCATGTAGTTCTTATGGTACTAACAGAACAAAGTAATCTTGCAATTAACTACTAGCCCTCTGGCCTAGATAATTCAAGCCTTACCAGAGATCCGAGAACTAACACGTAGTAGGCTACCACTTACTCAATGCTTTTATGCATAGTATGTAATGCATGATTTATTTACATTATGGTACCAGTAGTTTTTAGTCAATTTAGGGGTGATCAAGCAATACAGACACTCAACTTGATACTACATACATTATCAAGATACACGCAATTTGTTATCACTTAATTTAAAGTGACATTGCAATCAAAGGAATACAATACACACTTTCACAAAACAGATCACCAATTTTTATTATCTTTTTATTTAAGGTTCACTACCAGTACAAGACAACCAATGTAATAAGACTGAGTCACTCACCTGCCCATCCTATTCAATCGTAGTAATCTTCAGGTAGGTCTCTCCAATACCCGAATCACCTATTGAGATAAATTAATATAATTATTAAAATTCCAAACTATACAAATTAGCTATTTATGTGTCCTATTGGTCGGTTGGGTTTCTGTTTTATTTTCAGCTAATTCTTTCGACATAACTCTAATTTCTAGATTCTTGTACTCTCCATTATCTTTTAAATTATTTAATAAATTTTTCTTATAGAGTATATATATTCTTATACTCATAAATTTGGATTATTTAAATTTCCATTGTTATCTATTTATATACAAATATGCTAGTATAAACTTAGTATTTACTACTCATAGTTTATACATATATTTATTTTACTAAGAAAACATATCTGTTAATAAAAGAATTTTATTAACTTTATTATAACTATTTTCGAAATTATTTTTCTAAAGAAATTTCTTTTTAGATGAATAATATTTAAACACTCTCTTATTTAATAAAGTCATAAAAATTTTATTTTTAAATTTAAATAAATAAATAAATAAATGATTTTTGGATTTAATATTATTATATTATAATATTACTATTACTATTCAGAAAATAATTAAATGCAGGAAAACAATTAGTAAACGTTCTAAATTATTTAAATAATTAATTAGTATATATGTATACTTAAATTCGTTTTTCTTCTCTTCTGGCCGAGGCGTGCACGGGGTGGTACGCCCGTACAAAGTTGTGAGCAGAGGGCTACACGGGGTTAAGTACGCCCGTGCAAAGCTCTGGTTGAGGGGTATATGGGCTAGTACGCCCGTACAAAACGCTGTATAAGGTTTGTACGCCCGTACAACGTTCTGGATGAGAGGTTGTACGCCCGTACAACGAGCCTGGGCTCATCGGGAAGTACTGTTCATCGTCTTCTCCGATGAGTTATGTCCATTTCCGACGAATCCCGACGTCAAAACATCGTGATTTTAGTTCCAAAAGACTCCTAATGACTTAATAAACTTATATATCCAAGAATCATAATCTAAAAACAACATGCTATTCATGTTCTCAAATCATCAAGCTCGGCTAGGGTTTAGGAAAAATACCTTCGTTGTGGCGTTCCGATGAGATTCGAAGCTTCTAGCTACCTTGGTTAGCTTCCTAAGATGTTTATAAATCAGTATACATCCTTAAAATTGAAAGAATACTCACGGAATAAGATCGACTCACCTTAAGCTCGTTCTTAAGCGTTTTTCCCAGATTTTGTTCGAATTTTCGAACTCGATGATTATGGGCGTTTAACAATCTGGTCCTAAGTTGGTTCCACTCCTAATGATATGTATATGGGTTCTGGAAAGTTTGGAGGAGTTTGGATTTCATTTGTTTGTCCGTCCGACCTCGTTTACTCATTTATGTGTATATATAAAGAATGCGAGTTTGAGCCGCATTCCTCCGTGATATCTGATACAATTTGCTCTTGTTTGATATCCATTGCTTCCCTTGTTTGATTGTAATTAAGGCAAGGATGATCTGGCACAATTTCATTTGTTTTGTAGAGGAGTTGGATTGACTTTTGGCAAATGATTTGAAGAAAAACCGGCTCACATCTCTCAAGGATATCACAGCCCTTCAATCTTGGATGAAAACGTCTCCAGCAAGCCGAATTGATATATATATATATTATATAATAGTTAAATATTGTTTAATTAGGTTTTCGGGTAGTTTAATACACTATTAGGGTATATTTTAACTTATATAAGTACATATACATATACAAAGATTTTTAATGAAT
This sequence comes from Combretum micranthum, assembly GCA_024138025.1. Classification (NCBI taxonomy): domain Eukaryota; kingdom Viridiplantae; phylum Streptophyta; class Magnoliopsida; order Myrtales; family Combretaceae; genus Combretum; species Combretum micranthum. Next base: position 4,405 of record JAMXBD010005228.1, read on the forward strand.
CCAAAGAAGTGTTTAGTTTAACAAAAAGTACAAATTTTAAACTTTAATTAACACGTATCTAATTGTCTAAGAAAATTCATCCCACGCGATTTGAATTTGAAAAGCCTTTCGGGTCAATTTTCGTTTCAGGCTCCAAGGGCTTTAGAAAACCCTAATTTGGTTATTGGTATGACTCGATTTTATATTTGAAGTCTAAATCTCAAGTTATACATCAATTTATGTTTTTATTGGGTATTTATAATCCTAACCGTTTATCCTGAAATCACAATTTCCTAACTAAAACCCTATCAAGTAATTTATGTAATATTACTACTAATATATAGGCTATACTAGTTATATATATTAGATTTGGATACTCACTATGAAATCTTATCAAAGTAATTTATTACTGACTAAAACTCTCAAATTTTAGGGTTCCAATCTAAATATAGGTTCATTACTAAACCTTGTTTTAATTCCCGGTCTCTATCAGATATTAAGGTAATCACTTAATATTCATATTTAGGTTTTCCTATATATCCCATCTGTTTGACAAAGATTCGGGTTTAGGATTGGAAGTTTCCTTTGATCAAGATTTGAATTATTAACTCGGAATACTAAATCTTGTTTTTGGAATCACTTGAGGTTCAAGAATTCCTTTTATAAAGTCTATGAGTTCCAAACCGATCAAATTTAGAGTATCTATCTAAACTAGGGTTTCTAATTAACTCTTAAGGTTACTAGTCGACTTCATAATTTCTAATTTAGGGTCATATCTTATGATGGAAGTATTCGGGGTTTACAATAGAATCATATAAAATATTTAGAACAAGTAGTAAAAATCACTCTAAATTTTTCTCGATTTGAAATTGTTAAAGTATGAATGAATTTGATTATAGTTAGAAAGATTAAAAGTGTTACCAATAAAAATTTTGAAATTACAAAACTGTAACAAATATGATCTCAAGTAATTTATAAAACAACGATAAGGTAATCGTTAATATAAAGTTACTGAATTCTTTTTCCTTAAGATCAAAATTTAGAAAATAAATCCTACGCTTGTTAAATAATGAAACAATAGTGTTCAAACTAATTTTAATACGATGACAATATCGAGTAGCCTAGATAAAATATGTTGTTATTAACAAATTAGTAGGAATAGTCATATACAGTAAAACATAACGTTTGATAAAGTGATCAATAGTCCGATAAACAAATCATAGTTAACTGTAATTTTAAATCACAATAACAGACAATTAATTTTTTGAACCTACAAGTTATAAAAATTTAGACTAAAGATAAATTACTAGAATTATAAAGGGTACGACAAGGTCAAAAATAGATTGATACCTAAGAATCTAGATCTTAAATAAACATTTAAATTACACTAATATTCCAATTAAAAGACTTAGAGATTTAGAAATTAAAATCTTGAATTGTCAACGTAACATTTAATAATTTTCATAACTAGAAAATGATCAAATTGGCAAAAGTGAGACTAATACCAATATATATGATTCAACAAAAAATCTTAGAATAACCCTATAGGTTGTAACAAACTTATTCGTAGCTTGAAAAACCCGAATAAAATTTCTTTGACCTTAATTGATACCAAAAACGAGATTTCGTATATTGAACTCATAATTCAAAATATAATTAGAAGTATCTCTAAGTTTCAAAATCGATAAGATAATTTAATAACAAAACTTATTGGTACAAAACAATAATCCAAAGAGGAATTACTAACACTACAAATACATAATAGATATTAATACCGAACAGTAATTATTAATCTAGATCTAAAATGAAAACTTCACACCCGCTGTTATACTTGTTAGAACATTCTGAATTTATTAAAACTTAGTTTCTAATTCGAGTTATTGAACTTGGAAAAATTCAATTATATAAGTTAAAATACTAAAAATAATAATAATAAATAAATAATTTAAATAATTTCTATTAATCAACTAATATATATATATATATAACCGAATCTTGAAAGCAAATCACGGAAGCTTGAAAAAAAAATAGAGGACTAGGTGTAGAAGCTACACGTACAGTAGCAGCAAAGGACAGTTGCAATTCCTTCTCCGCGCGCTGCAAATGGAAGGACCGAGCAGCTTCACCCCCACGCAGCAGCATCCATGCTGGAATAAGGAAATCACGAGCAGCAAGTCTTCACGCGGAACAGAGCATGAGACGGTCGATCCAGCTGGAACAGAGGACAGCTGCAATGTAGCCTACACGCACAAGCACATGAGCCGCAGCTGATATCCTTCTTCACGCGCAGCAACAAATTGTAGTCAAAGCTTCAAAATTCCAGCAGGAGTCCTAGCTCCACGCGCAGGACACGCAAACCACCTTCACACTACAGCTGCTCCATGTGGAAGATTCACGAACGTCAAGAAATCACGGAAGCTAGCTACAAAATTTCAAACGAGCAGAGGACTTGTATGGAAAATTCTAGCACGCAAGCAGCAAAGGAGACGACTGCAATTTGTTGGAATCCGTGGAATTGAAAAGAGGAGGAGTCAGCTGATGCAGTGGATGGTGTGACAAAACTCCCACATCTGCAAATCTCACGTTGGAATATCACGAACTGAACCGCTGGAAGGATTGTGTTCGTTGAAGAATGCACGCGCGGATGAAGGCCCCACACCAGCTGTCCACAATGCTCGACTTGAAACAGAGGAGCTAGTTGCACATTTTTCCCACACGCAGAATTGCTTCACAAACAGAGGGCACGACATAGACGACAAACCAACAAGAGGACAGCAATAGCAAATGGAAGCCTGAGCTTGCAGAGTTCACACATAAACATTCAACATTGATCCATTTTAAGCTTCAAAATTCAACTTGAAAATAACATGAAAACCAACCAAAACAATCCACATGTAATCAACATTTAATGTTAAGAATTTTAGCTTGAAAAAGCAACAAAAATAACTCACAAATGGCCTTGAAATATCCAATAAAAACCAGCTGCAAAAAGAGGAATTCAACAAACACTGTAGCAGAGTTCCAATTTCAACCTTAGATTTGTTCCGATTTTTGTACAACTCAAGCCCCTATTTTACACACATAAATAATCTTAATTAACTAGCAAACAAACACAATTAAATCTTCTTGAAATTAGCCACAAATTTCACCCAAATTCGTTCAAAATTGCTCTCAAATTCGCACCATAAATTCCACCCGAAAACAATAGCTAAAACATGATAGATATAACCCATCATTTGCTCCGATTTTTCTCAGCCTACTTGTACTACAAATGCACCAAATAAACCACTATTTAATAGCCTTAATTTACTAGCAAACAAACCCCATAAATATCCTTTAAGTAACTACAAAAATCTGTCAAAACTTGCAACCCAAACTTGACAAATTCGTATGGAATTTCCAGTTGCAATTGTGAACATTTTTCAAACCCAAAACCATTTCCTTAGCCTCTAAAACTTAGCCTATACTTAGTATATGTATATAAGCTTAAGTTAGACACAATTTGAGCTCATAATTTTCACAAAATCATCCCAAAAACACAGCTACAAACATAAGTGCGCCCAACCTTTTTCCTTTCCTTTTTCCCTTACTACCTTCAACATAGAAGTTTAGAAATCTTGTATGAACAACCATAAACCCTAGCTTACCTTACAAACACACTAAGCTCATAAATAACAACCAAGACCAAATCAAAAATCCCAAGTTACCTTAAGGATCAAGAGGAGGAGACTAGCTTGTCAAGGTGAGAAAATTAGATTACCTTAGTAAACTTTTATTATAGTTAATGTTGTTTAGTTAGAAACTCATCCTCTAATCTTTGATCTAGGTTTAATTCTTGCTTTAAGAGGAAATTGAACCTCCTCCTTCCATTCCATTCCAAGGTAAGTTCCAACTAAACCTATCCTTGTTATACTTGTGTATAGACTTTAAGATAAATTGTTGAACATTAAAAAAAGTTATGTAGTTGGAAGAAGTTGTTAAATCATTGATGAATTCAAGTAGATGGATTGTTGATGTATGAGGAATGTTTAGACATTGTCAACTGTGGAAGACAACAACTTAAAAATATTATAGATATGGTAATAGTAAATTCGGATTTTGGAATAAAGTAGACAAAACAAGACTCGAATTTCATCTAATCTAGTCTAAATTCATGTATAATGCTTCTAAGACCTTACATGAACATAAAACTTGATAAATCAAACTTTAAAGGCATGATTATGAGTTCTACATTACAAGAAAAATATTATGAACAAATTCATAGAAATTACACATATTAATACCTCTATAAATCATGAATGAACTTAGGATATGAATGAAGGCTTCAATGAGATCCTCTAAAATAATATACAATCAAAAGAAAATTAAAAGAATTAAACAATAAAAATTCCTTTGCTGTAAGAATCAATACTTAAGAAATCACAAACTAGAAAATCATTCAGTTTACAGTCTTCACAAACTAACATCAACTTTACTGTTATTCCTATAAGTATGATTATAAGTATTTGTTATTAATATTACTACTGAGTATAGTATCGTATTGATGAGTTTCATCACGAGTCATGAACGATTATTAAAACTGTATCTTCACGTAAACGCTACTATTTTATATATCGATACTAATATTTTGTCACTAATAGTATGAAAAATGATTTATTAATTATAACTATAGTTATTACTAATATTGAATTAACGTTTCAAAACTAATATTACGGATAATATTGTAGTATTAAACACTTAGTTGTTTTGCAATAAAAATGAAATCGAAGTATAATGAAAAATTTGAGATATCTAAACTCCATCTACAAACAATTTACTAAGAATAATTTTGAAGGAATAAATACTAAACATACCCTTAAATAAATAAAAATACCATTTGAGAGACAAATAAGGTATCGGAAAAAAATATATAAAATATTCTACTAAAACAGTAGAACTTAAGAAAGATAAATCTCTTGAATAAAAATATAGAGAGCAATTATAAAAACTATATCAAACACCGATACAGATACTTAGTTATCTAAAATGATTTAATTAAATTATTTAACGATGCAATAATTAAAGTAACGGGTTTAGTCTAATATTCGACGATGAGACTCAGCGCCTTTAATTATAGGAAGACTTCTCTTACAAAAATAATTCAATAATAAATCTCTGTTATTTCCTTTCATAGGAAAATAGATCAATTCCCGGATTTTCGATAGCTTATACAACAACTTAGCGAGGACCACAGGTGAGTAACTTAGACTTGTTACATTGTTTGTGCTTGTAGTATAGTTGCATTTGGAATAATATATATATATATATTCAATTGATATGCATGCGGGATTGGGATACAGCATGATGCGTGGTGTATGATTGAATGGCAAATTATCATAATATAAGCGATAATCCTATTGTATGATAAATATTGTACAAAATATGTTGATGATCGTCTGTAAATTGTATGATCGCCTTAAACTTGATTAACAACTGTTGGTACTATAAATGAAACGGACATGCATTGCACGATTTGCATAAACTGCATTATGTTTTTACGAACACCTATTACGTGTTAGAATTTCGGTTCTTGGTAATACTTTGTTTTTCTAGGCAATGGGCTATTAGTTCTACGCAAGTTTACCTTGTTCTATCGGTTCCATGGGAACTAACTGGCAACGAAGGACGCCGCCCATGGTATCGCTGTGAAATGGCTAACACTTAGTGGAGTTTCTAAGGTACAAAACAGGAACTGAGTGTTTAAAACATCATCAACATAAAGAGATAATAATTGTGAGGATTATGGATTCCTGTGTACTTAGTTTCTCCTAGGTAGGTGATTCAGGTATCGGTTCCTTCAACCCTGATGAGAGGGTGTAAATCTCCATCCTGTTTGGATTCCGGTTTGTCCAAGCTTGTAATTGTTCATGTGTTTGATTGATGCATTACATATGATTGATAATAACTTACTTGTTGTGATAAGTCTGGTTATTCACTGAGCCCGTGGTTCGCTCACCCCCCAATAGTTTTTGTGTAGGATTATTACTAGCTGGGATTGGGCTAGGAATGTGTGAAGAGAGCTTCTCCAACAAGCTTTGTTGAAGATAGAGATATAAGATACGGAAACTTAGAATGTAAATTAGATGAATTTTGAATTTTGTATGTTGTAGTTTGGAAACCCAATTTCACTATTTGGTAGGGGATACCGATTCTCTGCGATCTTGGTGGAAATTAGAAAATCGGATTCCATAGTTGAAATACTGTAATATATTATATATTATTTGTATGATAAACATTTATAAAAAAATAGAGTCTTGTATACTCTGACATACAAAGACGGCTCTCATGTTACGGGTGCACACGTGATATGATGACTTTCGATAAATCTTGTTAGGCCCCATTTGGAGTCGTGACAATGTACTAGGCTTTGTAGCTCATTTTATTAACCTTTCAACTTTGTTTTAGGGCAACATGTGTGCGAAACCAAGACAAGATCACTTTTCACGACTTGGATTGCTAAGCCAGCGATCTAAGTTGTATCTTTCATCATAGGCACGATCTGTCTTTAGTTTGTAATGCAGGTAGAATTGTGGGGGTGACTGGGTGTGATTAAGGTTATGATCTTGAATAATAAGTCATGGTTCTCTCGGTGTAAATTATGGTGTAGATTGAGGGCAAGATTCAAACTTTTGTCTTGTTTTCTTGCCCTTAGTTGGGTTCTTTGGGTTGCAACTGGAACCTATCTTTAAATATTTTGTTGCTTTACTCCAATCTTGATTTAAATAACTTTATTTCTTCTTTTTATGAGTTTTGGAGCTAAAAACAACATTTTCACAATAAAAACATAAAATCATAGGAATTCATCTAAAAATGGATAAGATAAGACATAAATTCCAATGGATTGAATAAACTTTAGAAGACTTATCACTCATCCCCACTGCACTACCAACAAAACTTGAAATGTTAGAGAATGAGTTGAAAAGCCTAGTATAAAGTAAAACAAGCACACAGCGCATGTTACACACTCTTGTTCTAATGCAACAACCACAGTTTAGCTTATTTAATTTAAGGTCCACAAACAAGGCATTCCCAGCATCCTAGAAACACCAATTTACACAAGAGTACTCATGACTCCCACCAAACAAAAGGGGAAAGGTCCCCTTTGCAAATTACACATCGAACAGGAGGGTTTAGTATGTCCCCAAAATTTTCCTGAAAAGAAAAGGAGGAAAGAGTTTCATTTAGGTCATTTTCTCATAAGTTGCGACCAATGAGCATGGTCCATTGTAATGCTTTATACAGGGTCCCATAATGCCATATAACTTGTCATAACTTTGTAATTGCTCCTAGTTAGCTGTCTAATCTCAAAAATTTCCCTATCGATTACCCATCGAGTCCAACCATGCATTCCATGGGAGCCTAAGCACCTAAACTACCACATCAACCTGAAGTTGTGATCAAGCTCGCAACCTAGTCCGAGGGCTAAAGTAAGTAGCCAAGCAACAACCAACACTCAATTAAGCCAACTTTGAGTTTTAGTCTTGTTATTAATACTATCCTAGTAAGAAACAAGCAATTACTACATACCTAAAAGTCAATTTGAGCTTTCAAATCCATTTCCAAAGTTTGATGTCCTTAAACAGTTCATAATTGAAGTTGAAAATCAAACCAAGATTAATTACCTCTAATCCATTATATTTTTTGTTACATAGATCACTTTAGTCTAACCATGACTACTTAAGATTATGTTTAAAGGGTTATTTTAAGTAAAAGGAAAGAACTGGGTCAAGTTTCATGTGATTTGGATAAGGATTGACCAAAGTATAAAAGGTTGGAAAAGGTAGATGGGTAAATGTACTTCCCATGTTCTTTTACACGGATGGATGTTTTAGCTGTGTTTTAGCCGTGAACTCTCCAAGCTTAGGGTTAGGAAGGTACATAGGTAGTACGCAAGACCATGTACTCCCATGTTCTTCTAGGGTTAATTGAGTTTAAGACTAAAGAAGACCATAAGCAGGTACACGACCTCGAGTACTTGCCATGTTCTTTTAGAAAACTTGTTTCCTTTAAGTTCTAAAGGTTAGAGAGGAACATAAGCAGATATATTACCCTGTGTATTAGTAGTATTCTTTATAGAAACTCAATTTCTTCGAGTTTTTTTTAACTTAGAGACATACAAGGCCTGGTACACTACCTTATGTATTGGCCATGCTTTTCTAGAAATCTAAGTTTTTTCATGTTTTTTTTTTTTTTTGTCAAAGGGTTACATGGCTTGATCCACAAGCTCATGTATTGGTCGTGTTCTTTTGGGTTTTGATCATTTCAAGCTTAAACATGATGTTTTTGATGAAAAAGGGCTTTAAGCCAACTTTTAGGGTTTCAAAGATGTTAGGTAGTCACGTTTTCATCTAGACTTCACTATAAAAACTTGTTTAACTAAAGTTTAATAGTTCAAGTGATTTAGTTTGACAGTAACATTAGTTGTCAAGCCCCAAAAGGTACCCTAAACATGGCAGTCCGCCACCTACAATACTAAGACTTAAGAATAAGTACTTTAGTCATGCGAAAGTCTCAATATTATATGTAAGGTGTCTAACACAACAATAGTAGACACCGGTGGGATATGTAGTTTAAGAAGAAATATAAAGCATACAAGAACTAATAAACATATATCCACTAGATTAAGAATAATAAGGTCTTTCAATAAACTTAGGGGCATTCCCTGATAGAATTCCCAAGGATCAATAATACGAGTTAAGTCTTACATACTAAATATCTATAGCAAAAACATTTTAAGGGAATTTCTATCTAAAGTCTTCAATTGAATTTCCACAAAAAGCTTCCCAAACGTGTTCTTACTCGGATATAAGGGCGATCTTGGGTAGAGCAATAGATGTTCCTTAGACAACAAAAATCTATAGGGGTATAAGCTTTACTAGTTTAGTGAGAATATTCTTGGGTTATCATAATCAAATCAAAGTATCAAATAAGTTATAATTAATCAAACATATGATAAGTATCAAACACATGAGCAAACAGGATGTATGGTTTTCTAGGAACCATATGTGAAATGAATTTATGCCCTTCATTCGAGGTTAGGTGTTCCCAACATATAACAACCAAAATTTTTTATATAATTTTTGCAAATTATACCTACTACTACTCACCATAAAAAAACATGTAGGTCATTCTAGCTACTACTCGCCACTATGCAGATATTATCAGCTACTACTCGCCATACACAAATACTACTAATTATACCAACCACCACTATTATGCACTTATCTCACTAAATGTATGATAGCGAATGCAATGAGACTCACTATATGATATGTATAAATCAAGTTATTAAATTCTTAACATGTAATTAAAATATCTTAAAGGTGATCATACAATTTTCAAACACACCAACAATATAGTAAAGTATTCATTGCATTATAAGCAATTCAAGATTCGATATGCTTCGTGTGAATTCGCAAAAATTATAAGTCACATGCATTTTTCCATTCTTATCTTTTCCTATTTCTAGTGCTCTAAAATTACAAGCATAAGCATGATATAAAAACTTAAGGAAATAACTCACTCGGCCATGATGCTGAGAAGCTCCTAATCATAGTAGTCCTCGAGGTATGGAACTTCTCCTTCCTCATCACCTAAGTAAAAGAAATATGCTGAATGAGTATTCCATGGAAGTTCTACTTAAACTAACTAATTCTACTTCATCATTTTTGTCAAATTTCGGGTTATGTGAAATTCCAACTTCAAAAGGAGCAAAACTTGCTCATTTTAACTCAGAATTTTGCATATTAGATGTAGTTTTCTACCTACTCGAAAAGATCTGTCTATTTTTAAGGTTATTTTTTACATTTGAAGTCTTTTGGGTTCATAAATGGGTCGGTACATATTAATCACGAAAATTTCAGTCTTGTAATTTTCTAAATTCTATTTCATCCAAAAATTTCATAACAAACACTTAGATATTTATATAGTTAAAAAATACTTTAAATGTGTATAAATAGATTCATATCATATGTATTATTCTAGAGGTGTTGTCCAAACAATGATTTTTCTAAAAAAAAATTATTCTAGATGTTGGAAAAATAAAGTTTTCAAAAATTTTCTCTAATTTTTTGGAAAGAAATCAATATTTGAGTCGTTTTAAATGAGTGTCCTCTTATTATAACTATATTTTCCTAATTTCATAAAATAAGCTTAAAAACTTGATTATTTAGGTTGTTGGCAAATTTATATTTTCTAAATGGATTTCTAAACTAGTAATTTGATTTTAACTTGACTTGAAAATTTGTTGTATTCTTAGTGTCTATGTTGGTATAACCATCTAAATAAGTTTTTAAGAAAAAATTGCATATCAAAGAATTATCAACATAAACTTAACAATAAATTATTTTGAAAAAGAATGTAATTGACTATCATCATTAAATGTTTCCTAATATCAAATTATCAAAATTTATAATGAATCTATTAAACTTGAAAAAGGATGTTGTTGAATCATAACCTTAAGCTTTAATGGAAATTTTCTCATAAGTAATAAGACTAATTTCTATAAGGAGTTTAGTCTATTTTCATAAAAGAAAATAATTCCTTTTTATTTCTTTTAAAAAATTTATTAGGACAATATCAATAAGATCATGCATGAATATTGTAATGTAGCTATATTAAAAGATAAGAGTAACTCATATAGAGAAAAGAAAGATATGAAGAATCAAATAAGCATATAAATATAAGAGCAAAAATATGGAAGTCTTAGCTTGTATCAAGACTTCCCAGAACTTAGAATAGATAAGTTTCATGAAAAAGAAAAGAAAAGCATAAGAGAAAAGAAAAGAAAGAAATTGTGGAAGTCTTAGATTTCTATTTAAGGCTTCCTGAGACATGTAATTTATCCAGTCTCATAAAAATATAGCAAATAAGAGAAGAAAGAAAAAGAAGAAAATTTGAAGTCTTAGATCATGTACAAGGCTCTCGGGACTTAGATTATAGACAAGTCCCAAAACATGTTTTGACTTGATGAGGACAAGTCTAAGACAAGAAGATGACTAGTATTATTTATTATGTACAATAAATAAGAGCAAGAATGGTAAAAACATAATAATAAGAGCACAAAGAAAAAGTTAGGTTAGTGAGCATTAGGCTCTAAGAATATATATGTACATACTTATAATTAGTAATATATAGAAGTTAGGTTAAGAGCATAAATAAAACAAGAGCATAATAAAATTTATGCATAAACATGGTGTTGAACAAGTTGTTATTTTCATGGTTTCTTCCCTAGCATAAAGTTTATGGGGTTTCAGAAATCAGCATAACAAAGTGTTTATGCTATGTTAACATGATTAAAAGGAAAGGTTTAGGACTTTTACCTATAGTGGATGGATGGAAGAACAAGTTAGTGAATTCTTTTCTTAAAAAGAAAAGAAGAGCGTTTTTGGGAGAGAATTATTGGAGAGATTTTAAGAGAGTGTTGTTATGTGAATGAGAGGTAAAAATGTTATATATGATATTTCTAAAAGTCGAAAAATTATGAAATTAATATGTAATATACGAAAATATGAAGATGAAAATATATTGGATTATGAATCATAAGATGATATAGGATGAGTTTAAGGTCAAAATAATTAAGTTGTAAAAGTTTAAGTTTGATTTTGGAATGAATGTTGAAGTTTGGATTTCCGCAATTTTTGACAAATGCGACGCCATCATCTAGAGTAGTCGCCACCAACATAGGAAGGAACAGTGGTGTTTCTTTTAACGTTGGATCGAATGCCGGCAGTGTATGCAAGCATTGATTTTGATCAGTGTGATCTCTTTTAATGCAGGATAAGAACGCCGTCGGTGTTGGTCATGGATTTACTGGCTTATGTTGTTAGATCAAAATTCTAGAAATTCAATGTTTCGATGAACGCTGCCCGTGTTCGTGTTATTTTTGACAATGTAGAGTATACGCCGACAAAATAATACGTACGTCGTAGGCGTAGGAGCCGACATATGAGCAATTTCTATATATACGAGACGTGAGAAGATGATTTTTTATATAAATATTTTATTATCTTCTTCCTTCGTAAAAGAAAGTTTTGGAGCGTTCTTGGAGTTCTAGAGTTGGAGAACCATCAAGAGTGTGTTTTTGATCCAAAGTAAGTGATCTTAACCTTCTCCTATGTGTTGTATACAAATTTGTAAAAGTTTTTCTTAGGGTTTTATGGATTTTTCATGAAGGTTTTTGGAGAAAAACCCTAGCTTTGTGTGGAATCCGAAATTTTGAGAAAGGATTCGGGTTTTGTGATCCAAGCAAGTAAGTAAAGTCTTTTAAACATAAAGATTCAATAAAGGTTCATCCTTGGTATGAATGTGATTGTTCTTGTTGTTATGAATATTAGGATTTTGGAGGATTATCGAGTTCTATAGATTGTTGTGGAAGATTGATCGGGTTAGACAGTGCAACTTGATAATTTTCTTTGTCAGGTTAGGATTTCGGGAGTTGTAGTACATTAAGGTTTGTTTATATCGTGTTATTATCTGTTCTATATATGTATGTTATTGACAGGAATTTGGAGATATGGGTTATTGTTGTATTGTCATTATTGATTGAAGTGTTGTAGAGATTCAAGATATTTGGTTATGGTTGAGTGTTGTCAATAAAGGATTTTTAGGAGATTCATATTAGAGTTCCTAAAACTGAGAAAGGTACGATCAATCCTTGTTTGTTGTTTGTGCTTGTAAGTTAGTATTGCATGTTTGGTTGTAGGAAATAGACTCATAATGAATCTAATGATAATTGGCTCAATAACTTGTTTGATGGGTGTGATTGGCTATGACCAGTAAAGACTGACAGACAGTGATATTGGTGTGGCACCCTAATGATCTTTGTGTGAGGTTGTGTCACGCCCTATAAGGTACCCTAAACATAACAGTCCACCACATGCCATATAAGACTCACGAATTACCACCTTAGTCCTTCGGGAGTCTTGTATAGATGTAAAGCGTCCCTTTACGAAAATAGCTTAGTGAGTGAGAACTTCTAAGATTTCATTCATAACACATCATACAAGCAAGTGATATGCATCAAACATATAGAATCAACAGACATATGACTAGTTGGAAATCACATGTGAATAGACTTTCGCCCTCCATCCTGGGTTAGCAGATTAACGAATACTGCGGTACTACTCAAATGTGTCGTTTTGGATCACGGTCAACCAACTTATAAATTTGTTTGTGGATCACGGTTAACCAACTCATTAATTCGTTTATGGATCACGATTAACCAACTTTTACACCATTTTGGATCACGAGCAACCAACCAATGCTAATGCTCCATCCCCATTTATGATATGAATGAGTCCATAATTATTTTCAATTCCAAATAGTCAATTATACCAATTCCTTAAGTGATTAATCAATAGTTGCAGACAATCAATCCTAATGCATCTATACAAGCAATAGTTAATCACTCGGCTTCGTTATTCTTATTTTCAATTTCTCATATCAATAGCAACGATACATAATTCCCATCCATCCCCATCATGCATATCCATTTTATCTTTACCAAATATCTAATGCAACTCTCATTACAATCACATACAATAAATGGAATCGGAAAAAATACTCACTCGGCTTTTGGAAACACCGGTCCTCTAGTAATAGTAATCCGGTGGTAAGAAATCATTGATCTCAGGTTCATCTAAAAGGAAGAAATACCCTAATAAGTATTTCATCACTTAACGAATCCAAACTATTAAACAAAACTATCATTTCCGAAATTTACGTCATTTGCGGAAGTCTCGACTTAAAACAGCCATAACTTGGTCATTTTAACTCGGAATTTCATAAATTATATATCGATTTCTATCTACTTCAAAAGATCTCTCTAATTCTAATATTATTTCCAAGTTTTGAAAATTTTTTGGTCACGAAATATTCTAATCAGTTTTGATCAGTAGCGAATTCCAATTCTAAAAAATAGTTTTTTGAATGTTTGTAATGTTTTTACTATATAGATCAACCATACATGCAATATTGATGATTTCCTATCATGAATGACATGTAATGAGCTTGATGTATGCATGATCTTGATGATATTTACTAAAAGAAAATTTTAGAAACTCTTTATTTTGTAAGACTGCATGAATGCTTACTTTTAAGAAAACTAGTTTCCTAACTTTAATCATTTCTTTTTGTTGTGGTATTATTTCTTAAGAAAATCTAATTACCCTTGTTAAAATTAGGTCTTTATTATATCTGTTCCTTAAAGCCTTCATTTCTTCATAAAAATTCTCATTTTATACTTCGTAAACATGTTTTCAAATAGGGTCTATTCCTAAATCCGAATTTTGAAAACTTAGCTTTGAGTGATTTTTTTAAGAAAAACTTGTTTATTACTTTAAAATTTAAGGCTCTATTATACCTATCCCTTAAAGACTTCATTTCTTTAATAAATCTTCTATTTTGAGTTTGGAAAGTAAGTGTTTTCATGCCATTACTCCATTACTATGAATTTCTTAAAATGACAAGCAACTCAAAATTTCCTATTTTATTTCTACTCCTTGTTTTACTTATTGTTTTTAGCAAATTCATCTCAACTTATAAAAATCATTACTTAATGATATCTATTACTTATACTCTTCATTTTTCATATAAAACACAAATTTTAAGGTTGATAAAAGGTTTTTAATGCATGTTTTGAAGTCATCCGAATTTTCATTTGAACATTTCAAACAAAAATTTTTCCTTTTTAAGTTTCTTGTCTCATTTAACTAAAGATCTAGTAACTATCATATTTATATATACAAGACAAAGGTCTTTATCCTTCATTAATGCACTAAAACACCAAATATCCACAAGATCATGAATGTCAAGTATAGTATGAGCATTTAAATGCTAGATCTACTACTTATAATACATGAAATGGAGTTTGAAAACATAGAAATAGATTTTTGTGCAAGATCTTTGTTTTATTCTACTTCTACATGCATGAACATGAAGATCATCCAACAAAAATACATTTAAACACAAGATCTACTATTGTAATGGCTTGATATTTATGTAGTAGTATTTTCTTGTCCCTAGCAAGAGCTCATGGGGACTTAAATATGAAAACACTCATGAATGTTCTTGCCATTATAAGGTTTAGTGTAGAAAAGTTAAAGATCCATCACCTAAAGCTTGGAATGAGTGGGAAATGAAGAAGAAATGAACTTGTGTGTGTGTGCGTGTTGGTGAAAGTCACGGCAAAGAGAGGGTTTAAAAGGAGAGGGTTTGTGTAATTTTTGAAACAAATGAAGTAATGAAGAGAGAGAAATATAAAAGAGCATATATAGTAAGGTAAATTAGGGTTTGTTTAATTATAATAAAGAAGAAAAATAAAACAATTGAGGGGGGGGGGGGGGGGGGGGGGGGGGGGGGGGGGGGGTGGTTGGTTTTGCACCGATTAGGAATGGGGAGGGAGAGAGGGGGAAGTTGAATTTGTTTTGTTTTGTAATTTATGTAATAAAAAGTCTTAAATTGTAATAATTCTTAAGAGACAAATTTTTCTTAGAAAAGAAAATGTAATGGAGTGTTTGTAAGGATGTAAGAGTAGGAAGTAGTACTTGTGAGTGTAGTAGGTTGTACTTGTGAATAGTAATGAATAATAAACAAGACAATTACTTTACCGGTAGTAAAGAAAATACGATAAAAAGACTATATCTGTAATTTTTATAAACCGAAAAATTATAAAAAAAATATATTTTTGAAATCCTTCTTAAATTACGGTTCTAAAGAGTATTCTAGAATATTTTTCGAATTTCGAGTTCCGAAGCTCACTTTTCTCTAATGGATCTTAAGAAGCCTAGAATAGAAAATTTTTCGAAATAAGATCTTTTTATGGTTTGAGATATACTTTAAAACAATAATCCGTATTAATTTATTTTTACAAGAGTTCTTTAATTTAGAATCAAAGGAAAACCGGATCCAAGGTTCTTAGGTTTCTCTCTCAAGCTTAAGCTGATCTGATTTAAGGCCTTGGTTTCCAAAGTTTACTTAATTACTAGGGAAACTATGGTTTACAAGTTGTCTCTAATGGACTCGTGCATTGAGATGATTCCCGTAGAATTAGGTGTTTTGGATTCGGGGTATTTGTGAGTACCCACTTATCCATATATGTATATGATTATTATTTTCAAAGAGTTGTTTGATTTTCAAGGGTCTAAGTAACTCCGAGTTTGGGATTAGAGTATACCTAATACTGACTTGTGTTGTTTTGTTGGCTTAAGAAAGATAATAATATGGTTGTTTACATTAGCTTAAGTTGCATGAATTACCTGTCTGTTGTATGTGTATATGCATTTGTTTTTGCATTGGAGTTTTCATACTAGGCGTCGCCGCTTATTCTTTTAAATTTCAAGTGTCACGCCCCGAAGGGTACCCTAAACGTGGCAGTCCACCGTACACAATATTAAAGCCTAAGAATGACCACCTTAGTCACGCGAAGGCTTCCATACTATGTACAAGGCGTCTAACACATGGAGGAGACTCATCGGAGTAATACATTTTACGTTGATATAGCTTGAGTAACAATGTAAAGGAAATACAAATTTACTATACTTCAGATGCAAATCACTACACTTCAAAATACAAAAATCATTCAACTCAATTACATTCATCCACAGGCTTCCCTGCATAAACTATTACAAGACAAATCCTAAAACTAGCAGATAACTTCAAACATTCGTATTACTTGCCGAAATCCCAAAGTCATTCCCAGCTCCAACTAATTCGGTCCCACCTTGCATTCTTGAGATACCTGTTCATTTAAACAACTATTGGGGTATAAGCTACACTAGCTTAGTGAGAATTTCCTTAATTCCGTACCATAACAAACAAGTATTAGTCAATCATATGCTATGCATGAACAAACACGTGAGCAAGCAATTATGCGTGGGTATCGGAACCCCACACAGAACGGATTTACGCCCTCCATATCTTGGGTTAGGAATGGTATTGAGTCTACACCACTGCATCTAGTCCCAAGCCATCGGCTCTTAGCACTCGACTAGGCTAAGCTCATCCAAGAATGCATCCACATGCGCCTTAGTACCCCTGAATGAGCTCTGGCCAGGGCTCGTTATCCAAACGAGGCAACAACGGACCATACCGATCGACCTGCGTAGGAGTAGCATGCTACCAAATGCAATATGTCGATGTGATGCATGACCAATTTAAGTTTTTTTGTTTAGGACAAAA